>SNQJ01S0032052.1:19876-30708 GCA_010110895.2 Picea sitchensis
GATAAGCAATGGATGCAATCATGATAAATTTACATGTTCCTAGAGACTTATAAAGTAACAAGGATCTCTTCATGGTTGATATAGTGTTTTGATAGAGTTATCACCCTTCAACAAAGCCTCAAGGTCTACTAGAATTTATTTCTCTTTTACCAAGATCTACAGTGAGCATACCAAATGTGCTTGGGAGTTTAAAGGACATTGACTCCTGTGGTTAAGCATGATTGTGATATACCTAAGATATGAATCCAAGATGTAGTCCTCATGCATGCCATTTTTAACACTTAAAATTCCTCTAAAGAAAACGAGTGTGGCTTAATTTTTATGAAATTTATTTATTTTATTATACAGATAATTCATCAAAAGGTTTCATTTGAAATTATGGAGTGTGCTCATTATTTTTTTCTATTGATATTACAATTTATTTATATTGGGATTTATAATTTTTAAAACTCTGAAAAATTGGAATGGCATTTTATGTAGAATAATTTTTTTATGAAGTGTGTATCTAGGTACTCTTGGCAATTGAAGTTGATCTGGATTGGACCATTATATTATTTGTCATCTATCTCGATGTTTTCAGAGTGGAAAAAATTGGTGGAATCAGCTTGCAGGGTCATTTTAGTGGCGGGTCTCAGTTTGGAAAATTGAGGTCCAGAACCTTCCTAAGCCATTCTGAGGCATTAAACGATGTTTTTTGGAGTTCTTGTGTTTGAAACTTGCACACACCCCCTTGACGATGTTCTACATTATGATACCTTTCCAACGGTATGGACTGTGCGTCAATCAAAGTTCATATGCAAACATTATGTCTCCTGCAAGTTGACCTATTGTGTTAACCACCATGGTACGAGAGGCTGCCACGTCAACCCACATTACTCATGCATATGGGGCTAGCCACGTGAGGGATTTCAAGAAGATTCTATAAGGTTTGAAACCCTACCACAATTGAGGGTTGAGGAAGTCGAAAACCTATCCCTAGATGACTATCGAGCTATGTTAAATACCATGCCACTAGGCGGAGAAGGGTTCCATTCTATACTATTGTATTTTGTTCCATAGTTGAGCAGAACAATTGGGAGTGGGAAATTAGAGAGCATAACATGGGGGGTTAATGTTTTGTAGCATCCTAACATGCCACATGTCTCTTGTAACTCCATAGAGAGTGCCTTCTCCTATGTACTTGCATTATTTCCATACTAGAGAAAAGAGAGTAGAGCAACCTCACCTTCTAGCTAGGTTTTCTCCCGTAAGGGTTTTCCAGAGCAAATATTTGTGTTATCTTGTGGGATGGTGTGTGCTTGTATTTTACTGTTCTCTATTTTCCACATTTTCAATCTCGGAGTTGACCTAGGATGCGCAAGCAAGCTCGACTGTAAGGAGAGGAATTTTCCCTGGTCAACTCCTATTCAACCAGTGGTCCTTGGTAATGCTCTTGCTTTTCCATTGTCACCAATTAGTTCTTTTTCTCCCGGGGTTCCTAACATTTCCCCATTTCTTTGATCCTATTTACGGGCAATTCCCTATAGGATTGCCTATAGTACATTATATAATGAACCCTTTTATCTATTTCATGCATAAGCAGAAAACTAGTAACTAAATATTTTGGAATCTAAACGAATTTAACCTTCATAGTGTAGTTTTTTGTTTTATTTATCAAATCTGTTGTGATGAACTATTCTAGTGGAATATCCACGATAATTTATAGATCAAAAGTACAACTATTTTTGAAACTTTTCATTGTGGAAGAGTTGGATGAATATATACCTTTCAATTTGAAATTAAGAGTGTCCCTTCAAATTTGATCACTATTCCCTAAAATACTACACAAAAATCAAGATGAGATTACATAGTTAGACAAATGGTAGATGCAAGTTAGAGAAGTTATCAACCATAAAAGCAAAATTATAAACTATATGTTAGTGCATAAATAAGACAAATTAAAAGAAAATAAAATGAATATATTGACACCATACTCATTTGTACCTGGCTTTAAAATCTTGAGAATCATTTAAGCTTTATAGGTGTGAATTGAGTTTTTGGATTTTAAATGCTTCCAAAATTTTACATTACTATAATTAATTGTTTTTTCTTTCTCCTTTTCATTAAAAAGTAAGAAATTATTTTTTCATCAAAACTTATTCAATTATTTTATAATAAAACAAATTTATTTATTTTATATAAAATTTTAAAATATTTAATTTTTATATTGTATTATAAATTTATTTTATATAAAAATTTAAAATATTTATTTTTTCATATTGCATTAACATATAAAGTTGAAACATTTCCACATGTAAATACTTCAACATCATTGGTTGAAAAGAATTATGATAATAACACGTTAAAATTGAAATGAGTGTTATAATATCTATTATGATAAGGTTTTAACAATGAGAGTTAACAAAATGCAAATTTAGTTGTATACAACTAACTTGTATAGAGAGTGTGTCCATTGTTAACTTGTGTGTAGGTGAATATTAGGGATGATTTTAAGGATGGAAATTTATTTTTAAATGTAGAAACTTTGGCGAATCTTACTAATCCTTCATATGCCAACTATAAATGTTTGGTAATATTTTTGTAAAAATATTCAAATTTCTAAGGATTTTATATAGTTTTTATAAAATTTTCGCAATTTTTAAGGTAAAATAATTTTATCCTATAGAATTTGGGCGAATGATTCTAGTTTTTGGAAAAACCATGGAAAATTAACCCATGAGCAAAACTTAGCCCATAAAATCATCCATGGTGAATATGTGAAGAATGTGTCCATTATTAACTTGTATATAAGCAAATATGTAAAGAGTGTGTCCACAACTCACTATTGTATGGAAATCACCGTTGTATGGAAATATGTGGAGACTATGTTTATGGTTAATTTGTGTGAAAGCTATAATATCAATACATAAATGTAAATGTGTGAAAGTTAGAATAATGATGAGAAAACAAAAATAAAAACAATCAAATTATTATAAAAATGACAAATTTTAAAATAAATTAAAAAATTAAAAAATATTTATAATTGAAAAGTTAAATATCTTTTCAAATAATTTAAAAAATTAAAAGAAAAAACATTATTTATATGAAAAGTTTATGGTGAAAATATTAACATATATTAGTAATTGATTTTTTATTGTAAATTTCTCCAAATTATAATTTTTAATATATGAAAATAAATAATATAATTTAGGGGAATTAATTTTAAAAAATGAATTCCATATTGTTTGAGTGTAATTAATCACAAGAAGATGAAGGATTATCTTTTCATAATATTCATTTTTATAGGAAACTTAATGGAATTTTTTTGTTACACTTGTGGAGAGAGTGTGCTAAGATGGATTGTAATCTCGATTGCTATAAAGAGAATTGCTATAAAGAGATTCATTATTTGATTGCATCATATGGTATTAAAGTGGGTTGGATACAGGGAGTGATGAATTGAAGTAAAAATATATTGAAGAAATGAAGAATATCAAAAAGAGGAGCATAATTTAAGCTCAATAGAGAGTTGTAGGCATTGAGAAGGAGAATTGAAGAGTTGAGGAAAGACAAAAAAAAATAAAAAAAAAATAACAAAATGCAAGTGACCCTTAACTAAACTTAAAAGATGAAAGATAGAAAAAGGAGATGTAGATGCCTAGTTAATTAATCTATTCAATAATTAAAAAGATAACACAAAAATGAATAATTCTTCCTACAATGTGAGTTTGTTAAATGAAAATTTATTAATTGGATAAATGAAATGAAAAGATATTTTGAGTACGAGAAATTGGAAGACCCCAAATGATAAAGTTAGTATATTATACTAGTTGAAAATATATGCTACTATTTGGTGGATATATTTTCAATCCACTCAATAATTAGAAACATGACACAAAAATGAATATTTCTTCATATAATGAGAGTTTTGTAAAAAAAAATTTAATTAATTGGAATGAAATGAAAATATATTTTGACTATGAGAAATTGGAATACCCTAAATGATAATGTTAGTATATTATATTAGTTGAAAAGATATATTATTATTTGGTGGAGATATTTTCAAAAAGAGAGAATTAGAAAAGGTAAATAATATATTTGAGCATGAAGAGGAAGATGGTTTATAAGAATAGAGATACAAATTTGATTGTAGACCATAAATCATATTCGTTCAAGCAGTTACATGATTTGAGATAAAAAGAGCAAGATAAGTTATTGAGGAACACAAATCAAAAGTGTAATTTTATAATGAGAAGTGTTTGCTTCATACAAGAGCTACGTCGAAATTGGACACTCCAAATAAGAAGAATTAAACATATCTCAACTAGAGGAGTAAAGGATTTTAACCAATTTAAAGAGGAAGAGAGAGAACATTTACATGGAAATTTGACACTCCAAAGTAAGATAATTCATTATTTCAAGTTGTAGTAACTCTTATCAAGAAAGAGGAAGGGGTAAAGGATTTTAACTTGGCTCAAGGAGGAAGAGGACATGGTAGAGGTTTTGGTGGCCCAAGGAGGCTTATCATTTGTTTTAAATGTAGAATAGAAGGCCACAAATCATATGAGTGTTTGAATGAAGATGGTGAATCAAAGGAGAACAAACGAAAAATAATGCTCTATGGTTTATGGGTCTGAGTTATATATTAACTTTTCCATCAAAATTTCAAACCAATTCAAACTAGTTCGAGTTGTACTAGATTTTCCATCAACGTTTCAAACCAAGCCAAACTAGTTCATCTTTGTCTTAAAGATTAATTGGTTTGAATTGGTTTCAAATGTTGATGGAAAAACTAATACACTGCTTAAACCCATAAAACATGGAGTGTAACGATACCAATTGTTGAGCATGAAATCCTAACAAAATAGCTAAAAAATAATTGGCACGATGTCAGGGACACCTCCCTAACCCCTCATGTAGATAGAATAATATATTTTCCATGTAATAAAGGCCGACATTAGTTAATAAGGCCAATTTAATAAATGTGAACAAGTCAATGTAAGAAGACCTATTTGAAGCTTTCGCTTCTAGGAAGATCTTCCTCTAGAATGTTCTTTAGAAGATAAAGTTAGTATAAATAAGAGTAGGAGGCATGTGAAAGCTTTGCCTTGAGATTTATTGTAATAGTGCTCTGCTCTATTGGAGGTGGCCTCCTCGAAGAGAAAAGTGAGCATTGCTTTCTTTCAATAAAGGTATTATTGTTGGTATTGTTATTCTTAATATTTTATTGTTCCATTGGTATTTGCTGAATATTTATGTTTCTACATATTACATTATGCATGGTACCTTACAAGTGGTATCATAACACTTTCCTTGGTAGCAATTGTGGGTTAAATTTGTTTTCCAGTGTGGAGACATGTACTATCGACATCTTTAAARCACAAAGAATTGTCGTTCAAYGGGTAAAATTGTGGTGGGGAAGAYTACACRCAKGAAATACAGASGGTTTCATAGGGTTTCCTAGAAACCAAAAGTTTCACCTTGTTGGAAACCTTTGTAACCCC
The DNA here is from genome assembly GCA_010110895.2 of Picea sitchensis. Lineage (NCBI taxonomy): Eukaryota > Viridiplantae > Streptophyta > Pinopsida > Pinales > Pinaceae > Picea > Picea sitchensis. The sequence goes on from SNQJ01S0032052.1 coordinate 25,360, forward strand.
TATTGGTACCCCTCAAGTAGTATCACATTAGACAAAATCTACACACGACCATCACTCCCGGTACTGACAAGTATATTGGGAGTCCCTTAGGTCTCTTGAAACGAGCCCTAGATATGTTGATCGACGCCTCACTGCTATAGTGCCACAGATAAAAACACTCTGGAAGATACTCTCTAGTACCTCGGTAATCGGGTAGTACGACTAAGGGCATGGTCGAGCCTTCTTAGTTGGTGCCCTGAGATATTAGGTCTAGTACTAATATTTGACCCCACACGTATATCAGAGAGATATAACAAAAGGCAAACCCTTGTCCCTTGACACCCTGAAAAAACCCTTACCTGGAGGAAACATACTAGAAAAGGAACAAAAAGGATATTTTGGCAGTGTGACCTTGCCTCCTACATTCTAGTTGCGAAATTACTACACATTTTTTCCTGTTAAGAATTTAGCCATTTCAACACTGCAACATTATTCAGGTTGAAGTATAACTCTGCATGAGTTTAAAAAAAAGGTATGGGTCTTACCCACACCCTTATTTGAAACCTATCCCATTGGATTCCCCTTTTCATCCTGATTGTTGTGATACCTATCATTTTTAACCATTTTTTTTACCCCGTGGATCCATACCCTTCATGACACCCCCATTTCCCACTTATCCTATTAGCTTCCTCTCATTTCCCTGATCGTAGTGGTATATATCACTTATCTACTTTTTTGGACCCACCCCTCCTCTAATGGCTCCCACTTGCCAAGAAGAAACCAATCAAAAACTAAATAATGATATTATTTTTATTCAAGCCAAAGTGAATAATGACATGATTATCATGCATGCCAAAGTGAATCTCATCCAGGACCAACTTAATAGCAAAATGGACGAACTCCACTCCACTCTCAAACAATTAATTACCCAATCTCAGGGTCCTTCCTCCTCTAGCCCAAACCCCCAATTCGAAGGTGTTGACTCTTCCAATCCTCCGAAATTTCATTCCAATCGTGACCCCCATCTTCCCAGAGTTGAGGTGAACAAATTTGATGGATCAAATCCAACAGCCTGGGTCACTCATATGGAACACTATTTTTCCTTGCATGGCATTACTAATGACTTGACGAAGCTTCGTTATGGTGTTCTCTATTTGGATCCAAAACAATGGCAATGGTGGCAATGGCGTCAAAATGCACGCCAAGGGTATGTTGCTTGGACACAGTTTGTTGTTGAGTTGTATAAATGCTTTGACACAGACACCCACCATTTAGGTTGCTTGACCAAGTTGAAATAGTCTGGAACAATGGAAGATTTTATCGTTGTCGAGCACTTGTCTTTCCTCATGGAGGGTATGAGTGATGCCTTCTTCCAGGAATGCTTTATCAGTGGCCTCAAGGATGAAATTTGAGCCCATGTCCTCATGGATAACCTCTATACTTGGTTGGAAACAACTAAACGCGCCAAGGAGGCACAACAGGTCATATTTGCCCAGATCAAGAAACCTGCTTTTATTCCCCGTCCTAGGCCCCCCAATTCTTCCCCTTTAGCCACTCCTCTCAAGGTCCAAAAATTAACATGGGCGGAAATGGTTGAACGCAAAATCAAGTGTCTTTGTTATAATTGTGATGAGAAATATTTTCCTAGGCACAAGTGTAAAGAACATAAACTTTTTATGGCCATTTCGAAGGATGTTGTTGATGAAGATGTTAAGGTTTCACTTGAGGCAATGCTACCTTAAGAAAATGATCTTACACTGCCCTCTAATCCTCCCAAAGTGGAACCACTGATTTCACTGAATGCTGTCACTGGTTTTTTTTCTCCACAAACCCTCAAGTTGATTGGTTACATTAAGCATAGAAAATTCATCATCCTAGTTGACAATGACAACACTCATAATTTCATTCATCATCACCTTGCCCAAGAAATCAATTGCTATATCCGTGCTTTCAATAATTTTCAAATCATGATTGCAAATGGCGGTTCCATGAAATGTGGAGGCATTGTGAAAGTGTGTGCCTACAAATTGGTCAGTATAACTTGAAATCTCACATGTTTGCTATTGAGATGGGTGGTTGTGACATTGTGCTTGGTGTTGAATGGCTATGCACTCTAGGCCCCATAACCATGGATTTTAAGGATTTAACCATGCAATTTCAACATGGAGGACAACAGTATAAATTCCAAGGCACTACAACAAGCTCTCCAGAAATCATCAGTTCCCACTGCATGGAAAAGTAACTCAAAAAAGGTCATTCTGGCATCATTGCCCAATTCCATTCCATTCAAGCAGTTGAGACACCCTCTCTGCACCATGATCTTTAATCTATCATTTCCCAACATCACACTATTTTCCAAACTCCCTAGGGATTTCCCCCCTCCCAGGGCAACCATGACCATTCCATTCCTTTAATCCGAGGCAGGTTTCCTCCCAATGTTCACAATTATTGTCATCCCTTTGCTAAAAAAAATGAAATTGAGAAAATTGTCCAAGAATTGTTAGAAACGGGAGTTATACGTCCCAATACCAACCCCTATTATTCACATGTAGTCATGGTCTGACACGTGTCTTGATTTTCGTTCCCTCAACAAACTTACCATCCAGGACAAATTTCCCATTCCTATCATAGATGACCTTCTAGATGAACTCAATTGGGCTCAATACTTTACTAAACTTGACCTACATTCTGGCTACCACCAGATACTCATGAAAGGGGAAGATATCCCCAAGACTGCATTTCTCACTCATGAGGGCCATTATGAGTTCTTGGTCATGCCCTTTGGTCTCTGTAATTCCCCCTCCTCTTTTCAAAGTCTCATGAATCATGTCTTTCGCCCTTTCCTCCGTCACTTTGTGTTAGTTTTCTTTGATGATATTCTCATTTATAATAAAACGTGGTCATCCCATCTCAACCATGTGGATCAAATTCTCCATCTCCTCTCCAAGCACCAATGTTTCCTCAAATAGTCTAAATGTGCTTTTGGCACCTCTGAAGTTGAGTACATGGGTCATATTGTTGGCAAGGATGGTGTAAGGGTGGATCCTAAGAAAATCGAAGCTATGCAGAATTGGCCTCGCCCTAAAAATCTTAAAAGATTGTGTGGTTTCCTGGGTTTAACGGGATACTATCACAAGTTTGTTCAAAATTATGGAAAAATTGTGGCTCCCCTAACAACTCTCCTTAAAAATAATGATTTTAGATCGACTCCAGCAACTGGACAATCCTTCCAAGCCTTGAAAGAAGTTATGTGCACTACTCTTGTACTAGCCCTCCTTGACTTCACCAAGACCTTTGTTCTGGAATGTGATGCATCTAGGAAAGGAATCTGGGCAATCCTTATGCAAGATGGACAACCTTTGGATTTCACCAGCAAACATTTGTCGGAGCGACATTTGGGCCAATCGATCTATGAAAAGGAAATGTTGGTTATTTTGCATGCAGTGGATCTATGGTGCCCTTATTTATTAGGACAACGCTTCCAAATTAAAACAGATCATCAAAGCCTCAAATACTTCATAGATCAATGAATTTCATCCCTAGAGCAACAAAAATGGGTGACTAAGCTATTTGGATATGATTATGAGATCATTTACAAAAAAGGTAAAGAAAATGTGGTGGTTGATGCTCTTTCTAGGAATTATGAAGAAGAAGAGTCTCTCTTTTCCATCTCATTCATTGTTGCAAATTGATTGCCAACTGTTCGCCAGGAATGGTTGCAAAACCCCAAAATTTCCAGCCTATTCAAAAAATGCAACATGATCCACAAGCTTCTCCAGGGTACTCTTGGCACAATGAAGAGTTTCGCTATAAAGGTCGCTTGTATTTAAGCAAACAATCGACCCTTAAATCCACAATGCTCTCTGAGTTTCATGCTTCACCTACAATTGGGCATTTAGGTTTTACAAAAACTTATGAACGAGTCAAACGTTCTTTCTTTTGGTACGGTATGAAACAAGACATATGCACCTTTGTGGCCAAATGTGATACATGTCAATGCAATAAGGGTGACACTGTCAAAACTCCTGACACACTCCAAATGCTTCTGATTGCACCTACTATTTGGATGGCTATTTCTATGGATTTCATTGTTGGATTACCCAAATCAAGTAATAAGTTAGTCATCATGGTAGTAGTGGATCGTCTTTCGAAATATGCTCATTTATGTGCTTTTCAACATTCGTTCACCGCATCCACAGTGGCTCAAATTTTTATGGATATTATCTTCAAACTCCATGGCATGCCTCATTCTATTGTTTCTGATCGTGATCCAACTTTTACCAACAATTTTTGGTAAGAATTATTCAGGCTGCGGGGCACCCAATTGCATCTCAATACAACCTATCATCCCTAGACTGATGGCGAAACCAAAGCGTTCAACAAGTGTTTGGAAACATATTTGAGTTGTTTTACGTCTGGTAGACAACATCAATGGGTTCAATGGTTACCCCTAGCTGAATGGTGGTACAACACCTCTTACCATACTGCCACTTACATGACTCCCTTTGAAGCAGTCTACGAATAGAAGCCATCATCAGTTCTCCCATACATGTCGGGTGTCTCTAAGGTTCATGAGGTTGACTGCAATCTTATAGTCTACATGACCATTTTCTGTACTCTCAAATAAAATTTGGTCATGGCTCATAACTACATGAAGCGATAGGCAGATCAGGGTCATTCTGAGCGTCGATTTATTGAAGGGGACTAGGTGTTTCGTCGTCTACAACCGTACAAGCGGACTTCACTAAAAGCCCAACAATGTTAGAAACTTGCCCCCAAATTTTATGCTCTTTATACTATTCTCAAATGCATAGGGCCAGTGGCCTATCAGTTAGCTTTGCCCAGTCACTCCAAGATGAGTCATGTTTTTCATGTCCGATGCTTGAAGAAAGTGATTGGAAACAAGTGCCACACCCAGAGCCGTCTACCAGAGTTGGCTGAAGAAGGTTGCATTTGGTTGCAGCCACAAGCAGTATTGGACCAGTGAGAGATTCATCTTCGTGAGCGCACCATCCATGAAGTATTATTTTAATGGAAGGATACTCCACTAAAGGTTGCCACCTGGGAGCTGGATACCATTCTGCAACAATTTCCTCATCTTAAGCCTTGAGGACAAGGCTCTTTTTCAAGGGGGAGGGCATGTTAAGTGTTATAATATAGAAGATGGTGTGCTCGTTTTACCATTGACGATACCCTCGTCACCCAACCACAGGCCGAAGCCTCCCTTTGAGCACCTTAACCTTGACTGAGAATTCCTCTGGAAGAAAACCCTAGGCTAGATAGCCAAACAAAGGGACAACGCATCTCTCTCCAAGGATAGCGCAACACAAGAAACTAATCAGATAGTCCCAAACCCTAGCCAAGAGATAT
>SNQJ01S0032053.1:13875-24341 GCA_010110895.2 Picea sitchensis
CTTTCTCAGGAATAGTTTATTTACCAGGGACTTAGACTGATACAACTTCCCCAAATTTTCCCATAAATCCTTGGTTGTAGCTTCCTCTGACACATTCAGTAATACTGAATCGGAGAGACACAGTCGGATTGTTCTCTTTGCCTTCCGATCCATATTTTTCCAGTCATCTGCAGAAGTTCATGTAGGTACAGTACCTGGATCTACCGCGATCCACTGATCTCTGTCCACCAAAATATCTTCCATCTTGAGCTTCCACAACTCAAAGATTTTCCCATTAAACTTCTTGATCTCCATCTTCGAATTGCTTGCCATTTATTTTCACCTGAAAAACAATACCACAGATCTCCCACTGTAACAAGGCTTATCACAGTTCTGAGCCAAACCCTTGACCACAAAGGCATCCCCCTGAAGCCAATAAAGCTCTGATACCAAAAGTAAATTCTAACCTTGTACAATGTCTATTGTAAATAGATATTCAGAAAATAACAGAAAAGATACAATGGAAAATACAAACATTACACAGAGATTTTTCCCTTGGAAACCCAAACCGGGAAAACCAACATATATTATATTCATTCATTATGTTACATTGTTTACAATACAATATACATATGGGAGCCAACGGCATCCAAAACCCTAACCCAATGACCTGGATTAGTCCAAAACCCTAATTCCTTAACCGGAAATAGAAACCATCGGCAAAAACCATGTGCCAAAAAAACCACCTAAATAGATGACACATTTCTCGAGGTATGTATCATGTTTCCCGAGGCAAAAAAAAATATCTCAAAGTGATGAAAATACTCATGTTTTTTCACAATTTTGTTAAAATGAGGAAAAGTATAAACACAATATGGAGTATAAATGATGCAATAGGGGAGAAAGTTCATAGTTTCAAGTATATGGTAGAGGTGGGTGTCAATATCTTCATTAATATGTTCAAGGAACCCCCATTGTGATAACATAGCAAAAATAGTTCCGATGACTACTTTATTTCATAGTTTTGTGGTCCACAAGAAAAATAGGGATCATTTGAAGGAGGTCACAATGGATGAATTACAATTTGTTACTAAATATTTTCATAAATATAAGAGCCAAGGCCTTGATAGATGGTCAATATAATTCTTTAAAGGTTTTCAAGATTTGGTGGGTAAGGATTTGTCGTTGGTTTTGAGTAATATAGAAGATCTAGTAAGGTATTGGGAGCAACTAATTCTACTTTCTTAGCACCAATACCAAAGAAAGAAATATGTTCTCGAGTCTTATGAGGAATTTAGGCCTTTTTCTCTATGTAATGTTGTGTATAAGATAATTTCTAAGATCGTAGAGAAAAGACTCAATCCTTTGTTGTATCCTACCATCTTAGGTTAGCAATTTGTATTTTTAGATGACAGACAAATCCATGAGGCTATAGGAAATTCGCAGGAATGTTTACACACCATAAGGGTAAAGAAAATTCCTTCCTTTATTAAAAAAATGTATTTATCTAAGGCTTGTGATATGGTAAATTAGTCTTATCTAAGATCCATGATGTTACATGTTAGATTCTCATGTGAATATTTTAATTGGGTGGAAGGATGTTATTAATCTATTTATTTATCCTTGTTGATTAGCGATTCTACTTCAATTTTCTTATAGTCCTCCAGAAGTATGAGGCAGTTCTTCTGTAACACCCCAGCCACCCAGGATGGGCCATGCTACTCCATAATACACTCTGACATTTCTCTGATACCAGAATGTAACATCCCCAATTCCCCATGTTGGGCCACATCACCCAAATTGTAACATTTCTTGTTACCATCCTTAATCACATGATTTGAAAACACAGTGTAACATCATCCATCTTATTATTGAACAATATTATTCCAAAATACACTGCGCATATTCTACTCTAACACAAGTCCACGCAGTTTAACTAGAGGTAACACACTCATCCCAATATTGAGTCACGTCACACAAATTATAATAGTGGAAGCAACTTAAATAACTGTGCACCCCAACATATTGATCACACAGTACAACTATGCGCACAACCACACCGACGTCATACACCAAATCTGATTTCTTTATGCATGTAGTCTATTTCCTTGAACACACACACAAATCCCAACCTCCCTATGTGCACAGGCTACACTCATGCACACCTAGCCACACAATCCTCTTTTGAAGACTTATAACCAAAATCACATGGTTAACTTAACAGGTGAGACTATCAATGACTGTCATATCCATGCACAACTATAAATACAGGCTATAAGCACCATACTTACATGCACAAGTAGTATTAAACAAAATAACAACAATTACTTATATGCAATCAAATACAATAATTAACCCATATCAAACATAGATAAATAAGCACACAGTAAACAAGACAAGTAACTAAAGACACTTATCTTTCATAAAAGTCACCAACTACGCACATGACTCAGATGTTCCTCCCAGGCATCAAATTTTTTTCTCATAATCTTTCAACAACAAGTCACCCCCGATTTGGGGCTCAAACTCCCCTAGGAAAAAGGGCTTCTAACGGCAAGCTAAGGTCTGATTATCAATAGAATTTTTCTATCCTAAGTGCATGTTGTTGCAACTAGCCTACATTCCCCATGCACCTGTCACACCCAAGGAAGTGTGCCTCTTCTCTGCTCAACAATCCTTCAACTACCCCACTTCCCTTTTAGGGTTACCAACAACCAGGGAAAAATTCTAAGCAAAACTCTCACTTGGATAGTATGCTCATAGGCATGACAACCCATTTCCTCAACAACCAATCTATCACCCGTAGAGATTTATCATGGCCTAACAACCTGCCTACTCAACAGCCAAAACACTGGTTACAACCCCGTAACTCCTTACAAGCTTCTTGTTGTAGGTAAGGTAATAATCATATTTTCCATACAGTTCAATTATGCTCATGAGAGCCTGAAACATGCATCCTTCCCTGAATAATGAATAATCCCCGTAAAATACACTAAGGCCAACAATATATATATTGCATGCCTTCCACTTGACACTTGTCACCTTTAGAAGTAACTTGAAGCCACTTGGTGACCCATTCCTTACCCTCGGGAACTTAGGATAAAATAATTATCCAACATTACACTTTTTTGGGAAGATTATTATAAAATATTCCCCAACACTTACGTCTCACCCCCTTTTCTCTTTTTTTGATGGAGTTGGCCCCCCATCTGTTTTCACCTGAGTCTGTATGTGTGCAATGATGCAATATTATATTAATAACTAAGTATAATTACATGGATATGCGCACCGACCTATCTGTGTCCCAACTCACCAGCCTCATACTCACAGAGGCTCTCTAGCCTCAATAAATATACATTCATATATATACATATATATATATATATGATTCAAATTTGCACACTTCCATATCATTACCACACACTTAACCAAGTGCGTGCAACATGGTACATTGTGTGCACTTTCCCAAGTGTGCACAACATTATGACATGTGCAGCCCCTATCTTGATAACAATTCTCTGCGCACTTACCCAGGTGCGTGCAACACCAAAACTAGGTGCTAATGACTCACCAACCTATATATACATTACATTAAAACTTAGCACCAATGAGTCACCAACCTATATGCATAATTACAAAGGGTCTGGATCAAGGACATTACATCCCCCCACTTATTTATGCATTGTCGTATGTGCATCATATACACATGTACATACAAAATTTGAAAATAATTCAAACATATGAGGATACTCTCCTCGCATAGTATCCTCATGCTCCCAAGTTGCATCCTCAGGACCGTACCAGGTCCATTGGACCTTTACCAGCTCCATGACTTGATTTTGGAGCTACTTGATTTTTTTATCCAATATATGCAAATTGGTCGCACTTGAAATCCTCCTTCTAGATCCACCTAAATCACATTCCAATCAATAATATGATTAACATCAGGTACGTACTTCTTAAGCATTGACACATGGAAAACACTATGAATACAAAAGGATGAAAGCAATGCAAGAATGTATGCGAGAGGACCAATCATTTCAAGGATTTTTAATGGCCCACAATAGCGTGTTTCTAACTTAGAACACTTCCCCAACTTCAGGGAGCTACGCATGGCTTTCACTATCAAAAACACGTGATCGCCCACTTTAAACTCGTTGTGGGTTATTCCTTTATCTGTGAAAAAAAAAATTCTATCATGGGAAGCCTTTAAATTTTTCCTTATCTTTACCATCTTCTTTTCCATTTCCCAGAGAAAATATGGCCCAACTACTACACAGTCTGTTGGGTTATCCCAACTCACAGGAGTGTTGCACTTTCTGCCATAAAGTGACTCAAATGGGCTCATCTTCAAATATTCTTGATACCCATTGTTGTAATAAAACTCTACCAAATGAAGGTATTCTTCCCATTTCGATGGATTATCCATCACATACATCCTCAACATGTCTTTAATCACCTGATTTAGTCTCTTTGTCTGACCATCTGTCTCAGGGTGATATGTTGTGCTAAAGTTTAGACTTGTTCCAAATCCCTTGAATATCCCTTTCCAAAATCTCTAGGTGAAATTGGAATCTCTATCATACACAATTGTCTTAGTTATACCATGCAACTTAGAAATTTATCTCATGTATATCTCAACAATGTTTGTTTCCTTGTGCACTGACTTCACTGGAACAAAATGGGCAGCTTTAGTAAGCTTTTCCACCACTACCATAATAGAATCGTGTTGCTTAGTAGTCCTAGGAAACTTAGTTATGAAGTCCATGGTCACAAATTCCCACTTCCACTCAGGAATAGGCAAAGGTTGTAGCATACCAGTTGGATGTCTATGCTCAACCTTAACCTTCTGGCATTCAAAACATCTAACAATAAAATCAACAACCTCTTTTTTCATACCTGGCCAAAAGTATTTCTTTTTTACTGTAAAAATGGTCTTTTGGTAACCTGGATGTCCCGCATAAGGAACCCTATGCATATCTGACACTATCAGGCTCTTCAACTCCTGATCATTTAGCACATAGACCCTGTGTCTATACATGAGGATCCCATCCTCTCTCAACTCATAACCTTCAAACTTCTACTGCGACATACCTTATTGTAAGGTCGCCTTTATGTCTACATAGTTCATATCTGAATTGGAAACTTCTAAAATTCTATCACACAAATCTGTCTGGTACAAGCTAATGGATGTAGAATGCATCCCATGTGCCCTACTACTGAGTGCATCAACCACCTTGTTCGTTTTTACTCTAATATGTTTTATGTCAAAGTCAGAGTCATTGAGGAACTATAACCACCTGCTTTGTCTGGAATTCAAACTTGGTTGTCCAAACAAATATTTCAGACCACAATGGTCTATTCTCAACTCAAATATTTTACCCATGAGATAATGCTACCACATCTTCAAGGCATACACTATAGCTTCCAATTCTAAATCATGCGTAGCATAGAGCCTTTCATGTTCTTTCAACTTCCTTGATTCATAGCATACCACATGTTCGTTTTGAATTAGGACTCCACCGATCCCATCCTTGCATGCATCCGTGCACACCAAAAAGTTTGAATCTAGATCAACAATCTTCAAAATCGGTGCACTTGTCAACAAACTCTTCAAGTGTTGAAAACTCCTTGTGCAATCTAGAGTCCACTCAAATCGTGCACCTTTATTTTGTAGATATGTAATTGGATGTGCAATCTGCAATAATGCTTCAATATACATTTTGTAGTACCCTTCTAGTTCCATAAAGGATCTCACTTCTAGGACATTTCTTGGTGCCGACCATTCCTCAATGGATTTTATATTCACTGGGTTCAAAACTATTCCTTCCTCTGAAATGATATGACCCAAGTAATGAATCTTCCTCTGGTAAAATGAACACTTTCTCAACTTTGCATAAAGTTGATGCTCCCTCAAAACTTGCAACACCATCCTTGAGTTTTTCTCATGCTCTTATTCATACTTTGAGTAAATAAGTATGTCATCTGGAAATACAATAACAAACTTATCTAAATACACTCTGAAAAGTCCATTCATCAAACACATAAAGACAGTTGGTGCATTCGACAACCCAAATGGAACCACTGTGAACTTGTAATGACCGTACCTTATTTTGAAGGAAATCTTACTAATGTCTTCTTCCTTAATTATCACCTGGTGATATCCAAATCTAAGATCAATCTTGTAAAATATCCTTACGCCCCTTAGTTGATCAAACAGGTCATCTATCCTTGGAAAAGGATACTATTTCTTCAATGTTACTTTATTCAACTGCCTGAATTCAATATAAAGTTTCGACGTATCATCCTTCTTCTTCATGACTAAAACTGGTGCACCCCAAGGTGACACACTTGGGTGTATATACCCTTTTTTCATAAGTTCTTCAAGTTGCATATTCAAATCCTTCAATTCTAGCGTACTCATTATATAAGGAGTTTCTCTTGGCATCATATTTAGAGAGAAGTCTATATATATTTTCGGTGGTAATATCGGCATCTCCTTAAATACATCCTCGAATTCCCTTAGTACTGCATAGTCTTCCACACTTGGCACTTTATCCTTAAGTTTCTCTTCCATGTGTGCTACAAATACTTGACATCCCTTTCTGTAGATTTTCTTCAACTGCAAAGATAAATCTTCTTTGATAGTCACAACTTCTGGAATTCCTTGAATTGTTTTCAAGTTTCCTTGCTCATCCAGGCAGGTAAATGCCTTATTGTAACAATCGAGGACAACATGATGCTCTTCCAACCAATCCATACCAATGAGGAAATCATACGATCCCAAATCATCCTTTGTGTGCAGTCCATTCATTTCCATTGGACATGCCTTGACCATCTCATTAATTTTCCTTTTCTATAATGTAGCTAACTACACCAAGCAAGATTTTCCAAGCTTTCTTCTTGGAAATTGGAATATTTCCACGATATTAGGATCTAGATAAATATGAATAGCTCCTAAGTCAATTAAAATAGAAATGGGTTAGTCTTTAATCTTACCTTTCACCTCCATAAGGTGCGACTAAAACTTAGCTTGCTCATTATCTAACATTGTGTAAATCCTTGGCACATTTCTACCCATGTTCTCAATTGTGTGCAATCCTTTCTTTTTCACCTCTTTGCAGAAAATCTCTGGGCATATTATTTCTTCCAAAACCCCAACACTGCATAGGTTATTTCCATGACTTTTTCCCCATTATTTCTGAAATTCTAGGCTCCTGGAGATTTTTTTGTCCTTGCGCAGTGTTTCTAAAAAATGGTGGCTTATCCCCCTTCTTCCTTTGTTCCACCTTACTTTTCATCTTATCTTCCCAAGCCTTTTTGAAAGTCATCCTTCCCCTTTGTTACTCATAAAGACACTTTACGTGTATTATAGTTTCCTCCAATGTCTTAGGGTCATCATATTGTATCTTGTCACTGATAAATGAGGGAAACCCACTCAAGTACCTCTGAATTTTAACTTGCTCATCCTTGACGAATGCAACATACTTCAACAACTCTAAGAATTTTATTTTATACTCAGCTATCGTCATATTCCCAAACTTGAGTTCAAATAACTCCTTCATTTTCCTATCATAATACCCCTTGATTAAGTATTTATTTTGGAAATACCTCTTGAACCCCTCCAAGTCACTTTCTTCTCATCAATGTGTTGCACTTGTACATATTGATCCCACCCCATTGATGCCTTTCCTTTTAACTAATAAATAACAATTGTCCCTTCTTCCTGCACAAAATAATTATGCAACTGGAAGTACTTTCTCATACCCAGCAACCAAGTCTCCATATCTTCATCCTTCCTGTGATCCCCGTCAAAGGTAGGATGCTTGATCTCATTCATTTCTTCCTGTAGCTCGTCCACCCGAGTCATTCTCTTATACTTTCTGATGGGAGATGGACTTGAGCTATTGCACAATTTCCTGAAATAATGCTTTGGTGATTGAGGTTGATGCTTATCAACACATATTGCTTATCTTATTTTCCCATCACGAGATCTATGACTTCTTGACCTACTTGAATCTATCTCTTTATCCATTTTCTTTTCTATTCTATCAAGGCTCTGCATAAATTTGAAATTGAAGTCATCTTGATGCTCCTTTGCTCTCATAAGCCTTTCATTATCAGCTTTATATCTTTAGACATATTTATGTAGTCCCTTTATGGTTTCAACTAAATTCATACGCTCTTCCTTGGATTTTGTACCATCAACACCCAAACCAACATACAAATCTCTGAATTCATAATAAGGATTGTAAGTCCTATGTGCATCTTCCATGTTTTTTACCTTCTGCACTAATCATGTCCTGCTCTAATCTCTGATAATTTTGCAAAATGTGCATACAACAAGATTTGTTACATGAATTCATAAAATAACTTCATGAAAACTCTACACCATCTTATCAGAATCCTTCCTTATCAATCCCATGCATGCACTAGTATTCAACACACACCAATGCGCAATGTCAATTTTCAACGTGTACACCACATATCAGTAATGCACATGAACCACAATTTTTTTATGTGTAGTCCCAAACCTTTAGTGCACACACCCATGCACCAATGTTTACTGCATAGTTCCAGTGCCACATTCTGCAATATCAAGAATTTAGCACACACACTTGCACATTCTTACTTAATGTGCACCATGGCCATGCTAAAATTCCAAATTTGTCCCATGCAAGCTAAGTGTTGAAACTAGAGCTGTGAAAATTTTGTTGAACTCTGACCCATACAATCCCAGTGTTGAACCAATTTCTCTGATACCATAATGTAACATCCCCAACCACCTAGGCTAGGACTACTCCATAATACGCTCTGACATTTCTCGGATACCATAATGTAACGTCCATATCTCCCCATGCTGGTCCACGTCACTCAGCCTGTAATGTTTCTCATTACCATCCTTAATCACATGCTCTGAAAACACAATGTAACATCATTCAGCTTATTACTAAACAATATTATTCCAAAATACACTACGTTGGTTCTACTCTAGCACGAGTCCATGTAGTTTAACTAGAAGTTACATGCTCAGGCCAAGCTTGAGTCGTGCCACACAAATTATAACAAAGGAATCAACTTAAATAACTGTGCACCCCAGCATATTGATCACACATTACAACCATGTGCACAAACACACTGACATCATATGCCAAATATGATTTATTTATGCACGAAGTCTATTTTCTTGAACACACACACATGAATCCCATTCTCATGTGTGCATAGGCTATACTCCTGCGCAGCCAACCACCCAATCCTCTTTTGAAGACTCATAACCAAAATCAAAAGGTTAACTTAACAGACAAGACTATCAATGAATGGCATATCCATGCACAACTATAAATACAGGCTATAAGCATCATACTTACATGCACAAGAAACATTAAACAAAATAACAACAATTACGTATATGTGATAACATAAAAGAATCAACCCATATCAAACATAGACAAATAAGCACATAGTAAACAAGACAAGTACTTAAAGACACTAATATTTTAGAAAAGTCACCAACTGTGTGCATGATTTAGACATTCCTCCCAGCCATAGACTATGTTGCTCATAATCTTTCAACAATAGGTCACCCCTGAGCTGGGGCTCAAACTCCACCAAGAAAAAGGACTTCTAGCAGCAAGCTAAGGTCTGACTATAAACAAAATTTCTCTATCCTAATTGTTTGTTTCTATAACTAGCCTACAGTCCCTCATTCCCCATGCACCTATCACACACAAGGAAGTGTTCCCTTCTCTTATCAGCAGTCCTTTGGTTGCCCCACTTTCCTTCAAGGGTTACCAACAACATGTCAGAATAGAAGTATATGATCCCTGTATCGAATGCCTAATGCACTAGGGAACAATTCTCAACAAAACTCTCACATGGAGAGTATACTCACGGGACTAACAACCCATTTCCTCAACAACCAATATCTCACCTAGAGAAATTGCTTATGGACTAATAACCTGCCTCCTCAACAACCAAAACATTGGTTACGACCCCACAACTCCTTACAAGCTTCTTGTTGCAGACAAGATAATAATCAAATTTTCCATACAGTCTGACCCCATTCTACTCACGAGAGCCTGAAACATGCATCCTTCCCAGAATAATGAATAATCCCCCAAAAATACACTAAGGCTAGCAATATGTATTGCATGCCTTCCACTTGACACTTGTCACCTTTAGAAGTAACTTTAAGCCACTTGGTGATATGTTCCCTACCATCGGGATCTTAGGATAAAATAATTATCCAACATTACACTTTTCCAGAAACATTATTATTAAATATTCCCCAATACTTACCTCTCACCCCCTTTTCCCTTTTTCTGGTGGAGTTGGCCCCCGATTTCTTTTCATCTGAGTATGTCTACGAGCAATGATGCAATATTATATTAATAATTGAGTATAATTACATGGATAAGCACATTGGCCTATTTTCATCCCATCTCACCAGCCTCATACCCACACAAGTTCTCTCTCTCTCTCTC
>SNQJ01S0032053.1:26253-54306 GCA_010110895.2 Picea sitchensis
ACGCAACACGGTGTAATGTGCGCACTTGCCTAGGTGCACACAAGATTATGACATGTGTGGCCCATGTCTTGATAACAATTATTCACGCAATTACCCAAGTGCACGCAACACCAAAACCAGGTGCCAACATCTCACCAGCCTATATATACATTACATTAAAAATTAGTACCAACAACTCACCATCATATATGTATAATTACAAAGGGTTCAGGTCAAGGACATTACAACTTCCCTCTCTCATCTCTATTATTTAATCCTATAGTGAAGCGTTTAAGAATATTCATCATTAAGGAAAGAGGCAATAGTATATTTAAAGTAATTAGAATGGGGAAACATATTTTCCTTACACATCTATTGTTCATAGATTATGTCTTAATTTTTGGTGATGGTTCTTTGATGTTTGCAACAACAATTCATTGTGCCCTGGAGTTGTATTTTACATCCACTAGGATGGAGGTTAATGAGAATAATTCATTATTAATGTTTCATAGAGAAGTATTAGGTAAGATTCATGTTATTAAAGGACTACTTCCCTTTTAGGAAGAAGATTTTTTGTCAGAGATAAAATACATAGGGTTTCTTTTAAATCCTAATGAGTATGCTTCTAGGGATTGGCTATGGATTTATAGTAGTATTGAGAGTAGGGTTACATCCTAGTATATCATATGGATTTATATTAGTGTAAAACTAGCATTAGTGAATGTTGTGTTGGAAGCTATCCTTATCTATTGGCAGTCACTTGCATGCATCCCTAAAGGAAGTTTGCATAAGATCGTGGGGAAGATTTCTAGCTTCCTCTTGACTAGGAAAATGAGAAGGAGAAGATAAAATTAGTTTCATGGGTGATCCAAATTGGATCATTATATTATTTTTCATCTATCTTAGTACTTTTTGGGTGGAAAAAATGGAATTATCAACTTGTAGGGCCATTTTGACAACTGGTCCAAATTTGGAAATTTGGGTCCAAAAAATGTTTGAAATATTCTGAAGCCAGTTTGAGGCATAAAAATAAACTTTTTTGGTCTAAACCTTACTATGGAGGAATATTCTATATTCTACACACTAACACCTTTCCAAGGGTGCAAGAATTTCCTCAATCGGAGTTTGTATGCAAAAGTTATGCCTCCCTCAAGTTGACCTATTGTATTGATCACCATAGTGTGAGTGGATGCCACATCAACCTCCATTAATTATACATGTGGGGTTAGCCACGTAGTGGATTTTCTAAGAACATTCTAGAAGGTCCAAAACCTTATCACAATTAAGGGTTGAGGAAGTAAAAAACCTACCCATAGATGGCTATCAGGCTATGTTAAATACCAAGTCGCTAGGAGGAGAAGAGGTTCCATTCTATGTTATAGTATTTTGTTGCACAATAGAGAAAAACAACTAGGAGTGGGAAATTAGAGAGCTTAAAAGAGGGGTTTAATGTTATGTAATAGCCTAACAGGCCACATGTGTTAGGTAACTCCATAGAGAGTTCCTTCTCCTTTGTACTTGCATTATTTTCATACCAGAGAAAAGAGAGTAGAGTAGCCTCACCTTGTAGTTGGGTTTTCTCCTATAAGGGTTTCCAAAAGAAAATATTTGTGTTATTCGGTGGATGGTGTGTGATTGTATTTTACTGTTCTCTATTTTCCACATTTTATATATTTCATGCATAAGCAAAAAATCAAGTAACTAAATATTCTGGAATCTAAAGGAATTCAACCTTCATAGTGTAGATTTCAGTTTCACTTATTAGATTTGTTGTGACGAACTATTCAATGGAATATCCATGACAGTTTATAGATCATATTGGTATCAAAGCAAGTTTTCTTTTGGGTATTTGTGTGAATTTGCAGGATCCAGGAATCATCTTAAAGAGAAGTCACAAAAACCCTAGCCATGGCAGACGAGTCTGTTCATAAAAACCCTTGAGATCCAACAGAAGAGAAATTTGAGAGGTTTGAAGCACAAGAAACTGACATTAGTCGCAATATGAACCTCCTCTTGGCGGATATAGCAAGTAAGATCGGATCATTTAGAGATAATGGAGGTTCTAACTCAGATATTGTATTAGAGGGGAAATCGAGAGATCAAGAAGACCAAGAAAAGAGTATGGAAAGAATCTAAGAAAGAGAAACCTAGTTTGAGTGTCCTTAACCCTTATTTGTCCCTATTTAAGATGGAATCATAATTGGACATAAATCCATACCAAGGTGAGGTCGATGCATTAAAACTAAATAATTGGTTACAACAACTAGAGGTTTATTTTAGTTTCCGCCATATATATGAAAAGAAGAAAATTTCATTTGTTGGAGGGTGATCTGTTAGTAACTAGGTGGGAGGACTTCAAAACTCTCATCAAGTACCAATTCTACCCCATCGGGTATGTAGAAGACCAATGGATCTAATGGCACTACTTTAGGCATAGGGAAGGGCAGAGTGTACAAGTGTACACCATTGAGTTCAGGAATATGGCCATCATGCTCGATATATGTCCTAAGAACCCAAATGTGCTCCTCAATTATCTAGGGGGTTTATATAGTCATCTATGAAATAAGGTGATTCTCTTCAATCCAAGGACAATGGATGAGGCATGTGTATAGGAACAGTACCTAGAAAACATAGGCCAAAAGAAGGGGTAGTCAAGTGGATCGAAGAAGAAAGACATGAGTAAGCTTACAAGGAGGGGAAGAAGAATTGGAAAGGGGGGGATATAAGAAGACATCAGCCACTACACATCAGTGAAAATATCCTAGAAACCATTGCAATCATTGAAACATTGATGGACACACTAAGGAAAAGTGTTGGAAACTACATCTAGAGATTAACTCGAAGAATTATAAGAAGAACAGAAAGAAAAAGAATCTTCTAGCCACATATTCTAGCAATCAGGTGGAAAGTAGCTCATATGTGGATGAAAATATTGGTTTCACATATATGCAGATGGAGGTAAATCTGAGTATCCTCCACACCAAGAAGAGAAGGAGATGACCAAGCTCTTCCACATCAAGAATCAAGTCAATAAGACCAAGATAAATGATTTGTTTGACTATGGTTGACAGGATAATCTCATAGCAACAGTTCTAGTCAAAAATATTGGATTGAAGGTTCATGATCATCCTAGCCCCTATCCATTGGGTTGGGTAAACAAGGATGCAGAGATCAAGGTAACTAATCAATGCAAGATTAAATTTGTTGTAAATATTGATTTTATAGATGAAGTAGAATTGGATATAGTGCCACTAGATGTATGCGTAGTAGTGTTTGGAAGCCCCTACATGTATATGAGGGATGTTATCTTCATGCAAAGATCCAATCATTATCGCCTCATCAAGGACGAGAAATCCTTCATCATCAATGTACACAAAGGAAAATAAAAAAATTCACTGGTAAGTGCCAATAAAGCTAAGAAATTGATTAGTTCTAGCAAGAAACATGTTTTAATTTTTCTAAGAGAAAATCAGTCTGGTGAAGAATCGTTAAAAGTAAAGACATCCCTAGAAGGGTGTACAAAAGATTAGAAACATTGGTTGGTGAAGTTGCTACAAGCATATAGAGAAGTGTTCCAGGAACCTAAAGGGATACCACCTAAGAGAGAAGTGGAGCATGAAATCCAATTATTGTGAGACTCCCCTTTGCAAAATATTGGGATATATAGATAGTTTGTTCTGGAATCAAATGAAGTAAAGAAGAAGTTGTAGCATTTTTTGGAGCATAGTGTGATTCGACCAAGTACCTCACCTTGTGGGCCATTCATCACAATTTCACCAAAGAAATATGGGACTTGGAGAATGTGTATCGATTATAGGGAATTGAACAAGACTACATATGGATTACACTTAAGAATCGATACCCTCTGCCCAGGATTGATGATGTATTGGACCAACTACAACATTCCAAGTACTTCACTAAGATATATTTGAAATCATGATATCACAAGGTACAATTCAAAGAAGAAGATACTTGGAAGATTACCTTCAAGACAAGGAAAGGTTTGTATGAGTGGTCGATTATGTCATTCGGTTTATGCAACACACCAACTATATTTATGAGACTAATGAATGATGTTTTATTCCCTTATTTAGATTCATTTATTATTGTCTATTTGGATGATATACTAATTTATAGTGCTACCTAAGAGGAGCACATATCACATCTCATGCAGGTCTTAGAGACTCTTAAGAAGCACCAGTTGTTGGCTAACCTCAATAAATGTGAGTTTTCTCAGCAATCTTTGGTGTATTTAGGGTATGTGGTCGGTGAAGGGGAGCTCAAGATAGATCCTACAAATGTGGAGGCCATCATGAAAAGGCCAATTTCGACAAATTGCATAGTAATTTTCATAATTTGAGCCCCATTTGTAGTTGCACATATAGGTTGGTGAGCCTTTTTGGTTTTGCACGCACCTGATTAGTGCACAATGTAATGATTCATATAGGTTGGTGAGTCATTGGAAACAAGTGTAAATGTAACGTACATATAGGCTGGTGAGTCGTTGGTGGCAAGTTTTGGTACTACACACACCTGTGGATATAAGGTGCACACATTCCATAGTGTTGTGCGTACCTGAGCTATGGATTGCGCATCAAGGGAGAGTGCACATATTCCACAGTGTTGCATGCACACAAGTAAGTGCACAATAATTATTGTGATGTGTGTGTGTGTGTGTGTGTGTGTGTGTGTGTGTGTGTGTGTTTTGAGGTCGGAGAGCCTGTGTGACTATTGAGCTGGTAAGCCAGGACACAAATAGGACAATGCTCCTATTCATGTAAAGTGTATCACACTCAAGTTATTAATATATTACATCATTTTCTGTAGAATGAATCAGACGAAAAGAGACGGGGGGTTGAACTCCACCAAAAAAGAGAAAAAGGGGGGACATTTTAATAATATTATGAAAAGTGTAATTTGTGGATATATTATTTATCTTAATTTCTCAAGAGATGGGGAACAAGTCACCAAGTGGATAAATCTATTTTTGAATGTGACAAGTGTCGAGTTGAATCCATGCAATATATATTGTTGGCCATAGTGTAATTCGTGGAATTATCACTCATTCGGGTAATCATCCAATGATTGTTTTCCATCATTGAGAAGAATAGAATTTTCTATGTTGCTATAATTATGTTGATGGATTAATCGTGTGCTTGGGAAAATCTTGGTGTGATTGAAGAAGTGGGTTTCCAGACCTGTAGGTTGTCTAATAATTGGGTTTCCATGCCTGTAGTTTTTCCAAGAGGCGGGTTGTCAGGCCTATGAGAAATCTCTCAAGATGGGAGATTGGTTGGGAATTGTTCCCTAGTGCGTTGAGCATTATTTCCAGTGCTCTGAGACTTCCTGATCCGTCTTATTTATAAATCCATAGAAGGGAAGTGGGGAAGCTGAAGGAATGTTTAGCAAATGGGAACACTTCCTGGGGTGGGACATGCATGTGGGGAATGAGAGACTGTAGACTAATTGCAGCAGTCGACACCGTGTACTGAGCAATTCCATTGTTGTTAGACATAGATTGGCATGAGAAATCCTTTTACCCTGGTGGATTTCGAGCCCCAACTCGGGAGTGACCTGTTGCTGAAACATTATGAGCAACAACGTCTACATCTAGGAGGAATGTCTGAGTCACGTGTGTAGTTGGTGACTTTTCATAAAAGATAAGTGTTCTTATGTGCTTGTCTCTTTATTATGTGCTTATTCATTTGTATCTATTATGATCTATTACTTTCAAAGTGTTGTATATGAATAATGGTGTTATTATGGTAATGTTGTTTATTTTGTAAGTATGATGTGAGTAATTAGCCTAGTATTCGTATATGCCAAGTATGCTAGTTGATAAGTAACTTTTGTTAATATAGTATTGGTAATTGGTCAAGTGCTTCTTGAGGGAGGCTAGAAGTATTGTGCGCATGGAAAGGAGTCAGTGTGTATAAGTGACTAGTTTCTCTTTGTTCATTAGAATGTACTCTGCATGCTCATGAGAGAAATGCATGCAAGAGGAAACATTAAAATCATGTACTTTGTGGTATTCAAGTGCTTGGTATGGTCATACGCGTAGCAGTGTTCGCATGTTTGGAGTGGTCTTGTGTTATGTAATGTCGGTGTGCTTAGTATGCTTGAACATACAGTTTTATTGCAAGTTACTTATGTTGTTATAATCTATTTAATTAGGTGGGATTTTGGTGTGGCACGAACCAATTTCGATTGTGCGTATTTCCTCGAGTGATTTCATGCAGTTTAGTGTTAATTGCGCACTAGAGATTTTGATGTATCACTACTCAAAAGTAAGTTGGGTAACGTTAAATTATAGTATTATAGCTAGAGTTGGAAGGATTTGGGTGATGTGGCCCATCCTGGAAGGCTCAGAACATTAAATTCTGGTATCAGAGAAATTGGTTCAACATTGGACTTGTATGGTTTAGAGATCAATTTGAAATAGATGTGTGCGTTAAGTATTGGTGTTGAACAATGGAGAGTTTAGTTGCGCGAAAAACCATTGGTGCACGATATAGAGTTGTGATGCACGCAAAAACAACAATGCGCAAGTGTGCACACTAGAGTTTGGATGTTAAAAATAATCCAAAGGAAAAAGAAAAGAAAGGATTCTGAAAAATTGTGAATAGCTTTCATAAAATTGTTACATTATTTAGTCTAACAGATCTTGTTGACTATAATTTTTTCATAATTAACAGCAATTATTTTAGGGCAGGATCAACGTAGAGAGTAAAAGCATCGAATATGCACAGAGGACTTACAATCTTGATGATGAGTTTGGGGATTTGTATTTCGATTTGGGTGTTGATGGTACAAAATCCAAGGAAGAGCGTATGAATTTGGTAGAAACCATAAAAGGACTACAAAATAATGTCCAAAACTATAAAGTTGATAACGAAAGGATTATGAAATCCAAGGAGCAACAAGATGACTTCAATGTTAAATTGATGCAAATCTTGGACATAATAGAAAATAAAATGGATAAGGAGACAAATTCAAGTAGGTCAAGAAGTCGCAGGTCTCATGATGAGAAAAGAAAATAAGAAAGAAGTGTTGATAAGCATCGTCACCACTCATGAAAGCATTCATTTAGGAAAGCATGCAATAGCTCAAGTGGATGAGCTACAGGGAGAAATGAATAAGATCAAGCCTCCTACCTTTGATAGTGAGCATAAGAAGGATGAGGATGTAGAAATGGGGTTGTTGAGTATGAGGAAATACTTCTAGTTGCACAATTACTCCTCGCAAGAAGAAGGACGAATCACCATTTATCAACTAAAGGGGAAAACATTAATGTGGTGGGATCAATATGTCCAAGTGCAACACATTGATGAGAATAAGGTTACTTAGAGGGAATTCAAGCAATATTTTGAAAATAAATATTTAACAAGCGTTACTATGATAGGAAAATGAAGGATTTCTTTGAACTTAAGCTCGGAAGCATGACCATTGACGAGTATGAAAGAATATTTTTAGAATTGCTCAAATATGTTCCTTTCATCAAGGATGACCAGGTGAAGATTCAAAGGTATTTGAATGGGTTCCCTTATTTATCAGTGTAATATACAATATGATGATCCAAATACATTGGAAGAGACTATAATGAGAGCTAAATGTATTTATGACTAGCAAAGGGGAAGACCGGATTTCCAAAAGGCTTGGGAAGACAAGATGAAGAGCAAGGTGGAACAAAGGAAGAAGGGGACTATGCCACCATTTTTCAGAAATACTATGGAAGGACAGCTGACTCCCAAGGATTCTAGAATGACTGAGTCAGTGGGATAGAGACTAAGGCAACAACATGTTCAATGTTGGGGTTGTGGAGGAGATCATATGTTTAGAGATTTCCCTCAAAGAGGTGAAAAAGTGAGTATTGTGCACATTTTAAAGCAAGTTGCAATAGTTGAAGACATTGGTAGAAGTGTACCTATGATTTATGAAACAATGTATAACAAGCAAGTTGAGTTTCAGTCGCAGATGATCGAGGTGGAAGGTAAGATTAACGAAAAACCTATTTCTATTTTAATTGATTCAAGAGCTAATCATAGTTATCTAGATCCTAAGATGGTGGACATATTTCAATTGTCGAGAAGAAAGCTTGGAAAACCTTGGTTAGTGCAGTTAGCTACAGTGGAAAAAAGGAAAATTAATGAGATGGTCAAGGCATGTCCAATGGAGATTAATGGAATGTGCACAAAGGATGATTTGAATATCATACCTTTAGGCTCGTATGATTTCCTCATTGGAATGGATTGGTTGAACCAACATCATGTTTTTTTACACTGTTATAATAAGGAACTTACTTGCTTGGATGAGAAAGGAAATTTGAGAACAATTCAAGGAATTCCAAGAGTTGTGGCTATCAGAGAAATTTCAGCCTCGTAATTGAAGAAAAACTACGAGAAAGGATGTCAAGTATTTGTAGCACACATGGAAAACACACCCATGGATAAAGTGCCAGGTGTTGAAGACTGCGTAGTACTAAAGGAATTTGAGGATGGACTGAAAATGCACCCATGGGAGAATGTCACGCATAGAATATATTGAGTGCTAAGTAATTGTTAACTAATGGAAACTGTGCACATGAGTAGATGGTTAGTAAAGACATGGTGAATGCCTCACTTCCCCTCATCACTGCAGAACCTTGGTTCCTGCAGCCCCTCTAGATGCCTCAAGTGAGACTTCACTTTCTCTGTAGGTGATGTTGAAAGGGTCAGTGTCTAAGGGTTTTGTTGGTATTTTGATGATTAACCTCGGGTCTTCCCACTGCGCTCAAAAAAATGGTTATGTTGTCGGGACCATGAATTGTAATTGAGGGTAATGTTTAGGAGGTCGAATAAGGAACACATAATCGAATGGATAGAAAGGAAGAAACGAGAATTCGCCAAAGAATAGAATAGGAACCCACGGCTCAGTAACAAATGGTGTTTTCAAAGGTATGTGTTCACAGATACTCACGAAATTTTCTTTCGTGAATTTCTTATAATTTTGACGGAATGGTTAGAAAGGCTAGTGGAAAATGTTGGGAGATACCGAGATAAAGCTCCAAGAAATTGGACTCCTGAATTGATAAGATAGTTGAATATAGTAAGTAATAAGGTTTATCACACGGTTGATTTTTGGTTGAATAGTATATTAGGGGGTTACATTACAAAGTCCGCGATTGTGCCCTGTATTATAGTGTCGTTGAGAGGGACTTATTCAAGGCCCTCATGGAAGATATTTGAGCGCACTGTCTACTTGGAGAAAAATGTTTTTGTGCGACAAGAATGTTATGAATATGGATTATGATTGCTAGGCACCTTTGTGCACATAGGGGGACTGGGGGATGACCAGAGGATGGTATGAGAATGGAAAGGATGAGTAAGAAATGGATGGACTAAGGATGTCGAGAGAGGAATACACTTACTCAAACAGAGAGATTGAAGTATTGCGTTGTTGGAAAATGTTTAGATATAGCAAGAAGGAGATTGTGGTTGAGAGAGAAGAGAAACACATAGTA
This sequence comes from Picea sitchensis, assembly GCA_010110895.2. Lineage (NCBI taxonomy): Eukaryota > Viridiplantae > Streptophyta > Pinopsida > Pinales > Pinaceae > Picea > Picea sitchensis. The sequence continues at coordinate 35,732 of SNQJ01S0032053.1, forward strand.
TTTGAGAAAAGAGACCCATGTGCAGTACTTCAGATCACACTGTAAAGAGAAAGGAAAGAGAAATAAAAGGATCATCAGTACAGTCTAGTAGAATAAAGAAGTCCATATCATATCAGAATCTGTTTCGAACCCACGAGCCTATGTGCATCACCCAGATTTGAAGTAGAAACAAGAATTTTTTTTAGAGAAATTGTAATGAGTGGAGGAAATCAAAACAATAGTAAGAATAGTGGAAGTAGCGCAACGAACCAGAGTCACTCACCATCAACGAAGGTAATTACTACACTAAATACAATGGAAGGAATAGATCATACACTAAGAATGCTTGAATTCTAGGGAGCAGGGTCGAGGACCTTGAGTAGCATCTATTTGTATGCGACACAATATGGACTGCGAAGAATGTCCAGGATGAGGCGAAGAAGATTTCACATTTGGCCACGACATTTAGAGGGTGCACACTTATATAGTATATAAATTATTAGACAACCAAACCAACAAGACAAACAAGAACTTTGGTAGATATTGGACAAGCGTTGTTAAAGGAATTTTAGAAGTCGAAATCTGAATCACAATATATCACAGAAATGAAAGAGATCAAACAAGTACATAATGAGACCATTTGGGATTTTAACCAGAGATTTAAATATGTGATGGCTAGATTAACCTTTAATATTCTTGATGAACAAAATCAAGAATGGTTTATTGCAGGTCTATTGTCGCACATTCATTGTATGTTAACACAACAAAAGGTCAAGTCGCAACCCAAAGCATTAGAAATTGCAATGAATTTGGAAGCATCTCTTGCAGGAGATGACACGAGTATGGAAAAGGTACAGTCACAATTGGTTGTGCTAAGAATTTAGTTATCAAAAATAACGAAGGAAAAAAAAAGTGTGAATTAGTTTGGTGCATTACATGTAAGACAAAAGGCCATCATAAATAAGAATGTCCAACATTTGCGCAATATATGGCCATAGGAGCACCAAACCCATTGGAAAGAGGAGTAGAGTATTGTGAAATATGAAAGACATGGGGACATCATTTGACTGCTTTTCCATTATTGCAAAAGTACCAGAGTACACTCAGGCAATTATTATGTAAGTTTTTCAAATCTATAGGACACGATGAAAAATATTGTCGTGCAATCGACTTAATGAGAGAGCACACTTCATATGCATACAAAATATAGGAAGAAAATGTCGTATCATAAGGAGGAGTTCCATAGTATAATACTCTGAGAGGATTTAATCAAGGTGGAGGTGGAGGATTCAATAGAGGTCGAGGACGTGGAGGATTTGGTCGAGGAGGCATAGGACCAATAATTTTTTATAACTACAATAAGCCAAGACATTTAGCAAGAGAATAATTGAATCCTTACACGGCGTGCACGTATTGCAAAGAATTAGATCACGCGATGGAAGACTGAACTCAACTGATATTGGAGTGGTAGGAAAGAGGGAATTAGAATTAGAACCAAAATCAAAACCAGAACCTATAGATGATAGCAATCAAGGACTGTGACGATCGACCCAGAGTAGTAGTCATTATGCGTAGAGGAACGAGGATTGGACTAGATGCAACAGAAAAGGGAAAGGGATTTGAAAAATGGATAAGGAAAGTAACTTATCCCATGCCATCATTTAATCTGCAGAAAGAAAAAGAGACATGTCAGCAAGGAAGAAAGGATATACTATGATCGAACTGGATAACATCTACGTCAAAGAGACCACCATTATATGATATGCCATTAGTTTATGATCACACTATTCTAGAAAGTCCAGTCTAAAAGGTAAGTACTTTGAAATACTTTCTAAAGATTTGTTTATAATTGATGAAGGATGAAACAACATTGAATGCATTGTGCGAGATGATCAATCAATGTACACAAGACATAGAGGTACCTACGACATAGAGCACTAAACTAGGTATTTCACAAGAAAAGGAAAACAAAGAGTTCATATTAAGTGCAAAGATAGGAGAATATGACATGGATAATTTCATCGTGTACTTAGGATCGGATGCCAATGTTCTTCCAAGACAAACATGGGAGATGATGGGGAAACCAAAGCTAATTTGGTCAATCATTCAGTTGAGTTTGGCCAACAAGCATAATATAATACCAATCGAGAGACTGGTAGGAGTACCTGTTAACATAGATGGAGTGCACAGTGTAGCTAAATTTGAGGTCATTGAGATCGTGGATAAAAGTCAGTCATATCCAGCATTTCTTATACTAGATTGGGCCTTTGAAAATTAGGTTATTATTAACTTGAAGAAAAGGGAAATGTTTTTTGAAGGAGGAGGCTTAAAGTTCACTGCACCATTAGACTCCACAGAGGCAAGAAGGTATGTGGAGCCCGCAAGAAAATATATTGATAACTTGTATAATATGACCACACATATGGATGACTATGTCAATATTACTGTAGATTATGCGCTTAACTGGAGAAGCATTAGATCTTTTGCATCGGACTTGGAGGAAGGACTTGAACATTGGCAACACAAGTTTCAAAATGTATTGACCAAAATATGTGCTCACATCACTTGCTCTTTGCACTAGATTGAAACAAAGGTACATGATACCCCAAGGTTTGATGGATTAACTAAGGTAAGTTCTTTTGTGAATGAATTTGAGTTGTATATACCCGAACAAAAAATATTATTGGTATTAGATTTTTCACTAAGAGAAACTCCATCAAGACGGTGGGAAACCCACAAGGAAGGCATAGGGGACTGGAAGCACTGTAAAAGACTGATGCAGATTAGATTTGGAGTAGAAGAAATTATGCACAAGTATACAAGAATGAGCAGTACGACAAATCATGTTGCGTGATGTATTACAACTTGGAGACAAGTGTTGAAGTAGGAATGGATGCACAGGTTCATACATACACTGGAGACAATTCCCAAGAATTGGTACCTAGAGCTAGAAGTGTGCAGAGGAATGATAGACTGGGAAGAACTCACCCAAAATTTTAAGGTAACATTTGATTTTGAAGATGAGACACCTTTAGTAGATGCAATTTTGCAAGTCATTAGAAGTAAAAATTGTATGGAAGAATGACAGATAGAAATAGTACATGCATGTAGCGCACACAGAGAGTTTGCGACAATCCATGAACTATTAGAATGTTATAATGTTACCGAGGAATATTAAGAAGAAGAAGACATAATAAATGTACAAGTACCAAAGAATAAATGGGAACGCAACGTAGTAGGTCTATAACTTGAATCCAATGCATATGTGAAGCCATTAAGAGTGCACAAAGTGAACATTGGCACGAAGGAGAAATTGAAGTTCGTGAATATTGGTGACTATTGGAATGATGAGACTGTGGAAAAGATAGCATACCTATTGCGTGAGTTTCAAGATCTCTTTCTTAAAACCTTTTTAGAGATGAAGGGGATAGCAAAGGAAATAGGAAAAATGAATATCTCATTAAAACCATATGCTAATCCAGTAAGACAAATACCTTACAGATTGAATCTGAAATACAAGGGAAAAGTAAAAGAAGAACTTGACAAAATGATAGAAGCTGGTATCATTGAGCATGTCGCAGAGTCCAAATGGATAATTCTAATGATATTTCAAGATAAGAAAACAGGGGGTATTAGAATTTTTGTTGACGTAAGGAAGTTTAACGATATCTATTTGCATGACTCGTTTCTAACCCCCTTTACAGACGAATTTTTAGAAAACGTAGGAGGGTAAGAGGCCTACTCATTCACCGATGGATTTTTTGGGATACCATCAAATAAAGATTGTGCTAGAATATATGCATATGACAACATTTGTGACATAATGGGGAATCTTCCAGTACACAGTGATGTTGTTTGGGTTAAAGAATGCACCTGTTGTGTTTTCCAAAGTAGTTTTCACAGCCTTTAAGGAGCTTATTCATGAGTTTCTTGAACTGTGATTATATGATTGGACTATTTTTAGCCTATTGAAAGACCACATAGAAAATCTAAGGTTGATGCTTGATAGATGTAGACAATATCATATATCATTAAATTTGAAGAAATGTATTTTCTATGCACCGTTTGGGATATTGCTAGGTCATGTGGTATGCAAGTAGGGTTTGTTGGTTGATCCTGCCAAGATAGCAATAATTGTTCATTTTCCACCACTTGAATCAGTGAGACAGTTGAGAACAACTTTGGGTCATACATGAAATTTATTAAAGGCTATGCGCAAATTACATCTCTAATGGAAAAGTTATTGAAGAAAGAAGCTAAGTTTAAGTGGAATGAAGATTGTCAGCAGGGTCTAGACGTATTGAAGCAAAATTTAGTCATTATGCCCATTCTGTTGTTCCCAGACTGACAGAAAGAGTTTCACGTTCATGTGGACGCATCATCAACAGGGCTCAACGTAGTATTATCCCATCCATGAGAGGGAGAGTTATACCATCCAATTGTTTTTTCTAGCAGGAAGTTGTCGATTGCTGAGAATAATTGCACGACAACAGAAAGGGAAGGCTTGGAAATGGTTTATGCCTTGAAAAAGTTCAGACACTACTTGTTAGGGTCCCATTTCAATATGTATACAGACCACTCTACACTTAGATACCTAGTGAACAAGCCAGGGTTGGGGGGGAGAAGTTGTCAACGATTATTGTTGTTCCAGGAGTATGACTTTGAAGTTATTTTGAAGCTAGGGAAACTGAATGTAGGACCATACCATTCGTCGCAAATACTGACAGGAGAAGACACAAGGAACCTAGATGATATTTTTCTAGATGCACATTTATTCTTATTTCAAATGGTAGACGACCACTTTGCAGAAATTGTCTAATATTTGAGCATAGGAGTGGCTCCATCCGACATGACAGTAGCATAGAAGAAGCAGTTAATGGTTAAAGCAGTGGACTATCAATTGATTGCAGGAAACTTATACAAGTTAGGTGTAGATGGAATATTGCTACCTTTTGTGCTAGAACATGAAATACAAATGATCCTAGCAGAGGCACATGATGGAATTGCAGGAAGCCATTATGCGAGGATGGCCAAAACACAAAAGATATTGCACACAGGGATATGGTGGCCCACCCTCCATAAGGATGATAAGGAATATTTTCATAGCTGCGATTTTTTTCAAAGAGTAGGAAGGCCATCATGAAGGGATGAGATTCCTTTGAATTTGCAAGTCACCTTGCAGGAATTTTACAAATGGGCAGTGGATTTCATCGGACCAATTAATAAACCAATGAGGAGAATAGGAGCAAGGTGCATAATTATCATGATAGACTATTGCAGAGCGGAGATAGTTGCACGGTTCTTATTTGAGAATGTAGTCACAAGGTTTGGGTGTCCTAAAGTATGTATGAGTTATCAGGGGACTCACATTTTGAACAAGACCATTTCATCGTTGACAGAAGAGTTCCAGATTCAGCATCGGAAGAGCACTCCATATCACCCACAAGTTAATGGAACTGTGGAGGCGTTCAATAAGAAATTCAAGGATTCATTGACCAAGGTATGTAATGTAGGATGGGATGATTGGGACTTAAGGATTCCTGCAGTGATTTGGGATTATAGAACTACATGCAAGAAGCTAACAAGTCAAAAACCCTTTAGATTAGCATATGGTCAGGAAGCATTCATGCCCATGAAATTTTTGGTACCCAGTCCACGCATTGCTGCGATGGAAAACCTTATGGATTCCAGTGCAGTAAAACAAAGACTATCACAGTTACTGATATTAGAGGAAGATCGATTTGTTGTGGGATACCATCAACAAGTACAAAAGGCATGAATAAAAGCATGGCATGATAGACACATCAAGAAGAAGAAGTTCCAAACATGAGATCTAGTACTGATATATGATAGTAAGTTCTTACAAAACCCAAGAAAGTTCAGGACGCATTGTCTAGGACCATACATGATCAGATATGTAATAGACGCAGGAGTTTTTCAGCTAGAACAATTGGACGGACAAGTCGTGGAAGGACTAGTGAATGGGGGCCGGCTGAAAATGTACAGGGATTGTCATCCTTTTACATAGTAGGAGAGTTGCGCAGACTAAATTGTATCATAGTGTACTATAGAAAAGGAATAAAAAGAAAGAAAAACGGGAAAAAGAAAAGAAAATAGTTCAGGGAAGAAGTCAAAGGTTGAAGAGTCCAAGAATTTAAGGAAAAGTAGGACATTATTGCAGAAGAGAAAGAAGAAGACAGAAGAACACATGGACGAAGGAAGAAAGATTGCGCAGAGAGAAGAGATCGCACAGAGATAAGAAATTATGCATATGACAGCTAAGAGCATTTAAGACAATCCATGACAGGACGTGCAGTAAAGAGCTACCATAACAACTAAGTAGTGGCACCACATAACAATAAATGAAGATCGACCAGAAAATCTTGACAGGTTACAGAATCGAATGGATAAATCGCCAAAGATATGGAGTTAATGGAGCATTAAGTAAGGTAATGAATGAAAACCACTAGTGGATTGGACACAAAGTTTAGACGTGAAGGGAAGTTAACAACTGGCAATGAAGTATAAAAGAAAGAATAGGGTCAACGGGGAAAGGATATTGTCATTTAGAATTCATATAGAGAGAAAATCCAAGTTACATAGTCGAAGTTACAGAGCCAAATTTTCAGAGCCAGTTGGAAGTAGAGACCGGTTGCAGAGGGAGATGGCACCACCTAAGACAGTAGCAGCTTCAACGTCAGTACCAAAGAAACTGTGTAGACAACCAGAAATGGCATCTGTCATGGAAGAGACGGAGGATGAATCATCCTCAGCATCAATATTCCCCAAAGATTCTATCCCACAAATAAAACAAACTGCAAAATAGGTCAATTTACAGAAGGACGCCAAGTATCCGCTCGTGGAGCCACCAATTCCAGAAGGCGTGATTGTAGAAGGGGACATGTTAGGTTTGATACCTACATTAAAGTATGTGGACCATGCCATCACTGACAAGAAGAAGTTTCCATAGTTAGTTCCCAGCAAGTTCCTGAAGAATTACATTAGTTCTGAGACCCATATGATATTTAGGTGTGGGCTACGGGATTGAAGAAGGCCAAAATTTTGAACCTCTTTGATATCCCACACTTTAGAAGGAGCCAAGAGATTAATGCTTGTGTGAAAATGATGCTAAGTTGTGTGCATGCGATATACATGTGGCTTGATAGGCCATTTTCCATCAATACATATTTGATCGTGCATATTACCGATCTTTCGGCGCAGGGGAAGGACCCATCCTTGTTGTTTTTTGATAAGAAGAATGAAAAAAGATATAGCTAAGAGCATGAAGGAAAAATTGCATACATTTTGTGGACAACGTGGTTTAGACATCACAAGCATATGTGACCCAACATTAAGATTTGTGATGCAAGACTTAACATGTAAACTCTTCAGGAAGTGTAGAAAATATCAATTCCCAGCAGTAGTCATAGCGGTAGAAGAAATATGTGTTGAGGTTGTCCAGATGAATTGGGTGACATTCCTATTGAACCAATTTTTTATTGATTGTGAGGAAGCACGGGATAAAGGGATTGAGTTCTATTATGCCTGGTTAGTAATTCTAATTTCTCTATTGGCTTGGAGAGAGACAGATGACAGTCGATTTTTGGGAGTCAGGGAGAAGCCTTGTTTAGTCTTGCGATATCAAAACTTATGGTATACTACACACAAGGCACGGTAGATGGACAATAATATTTCATTTTATATTTACAAGGAAACTATTAGGGACAACATCGAGAGGACACCAAGCATACCACCATAGGTGGTTGAGGCATATAAGGTAGTGGTGCTCTTTAAGAAAGGGAGTCACCACATGTATGTACAAGAAAAGAAGGACCCAAATAGACAATGGTTTCCAACACAATACAAGTTGACTGAAGATGAGATGGGCCATATTATGTTTTATTGGGATGATGAATGAAATATTACACCGACACATGCAGAGCCATCCGAGTAACAAATCTCGCAAATACATGAGGTCGATGAGGATGAAGAATAAGGAGACACACAAGAAAAAGGAAATGGTATCAATGAAACAACACATCAGACAACACCGTGCACCGAGAGGAAGTGCAAAGAACCAGAGACAAGGAGATATGTGCCACAATGGACAAAGTGAAAAGTCATCAAGGAAGTGGCTATCTAAGCTTTGATAGAGGAATATTTGGAGAAGATGGGCGATTAAGTGAAAGAAGTAATGGATGACATGTTTCATCATGAAAAACAACAACAGGAAGAGATGAATAGACACATGCAGGAGCAGTAAACATCGCGTCAGGGTGACAGACAAAGGAGGAACCGACACTAAGAACTACCAAGACTAGGGAGGTAGGGCCATCAATCTCTCAGTCCTTAGCAGTTGTAGGTGAACGTAAATTGATTAAGCTAGTGGCAGGGGCATTAGAGTTCCCTACAACAAAGATGCAGGAACATGCACGGGAACTAGGTCACATTGGCCTAATGCCATCACAACTACCAATAGAAGTATTGCAATAATTACATATGAGTGTGATGCATAAGATGAACTCTCACGCAACGAAGAAATCTAGTGAATTGGTTAAGGTTACGATTGAGAACATATAATTAGAGATGGAGTACAACAAAATTAAACATGAGCGTGATGAGGCCGCACAAAAGGTTGAAATAATGAGAGAAGGTATATCAAGAACTCCCAGAAGCTTAGAGAGAGAAGGAGGCCTCAATTGAATACCAAGTAACAAAGATAAGTGAATCCATTCAGGGATTTCATGCATGAATAATCGACATGGAAGCGCGTATGACACTAAGTAGTCCACCTGAAGAGAGGGAGAAAAGGGAGAAAACAATGACAACAATGATGGAAAGAATAAAAACTATGGAAGTATAATGCGCTCAACTTTATATAGAAACCATGGGTGTCTGGACACAACTAATTGAAGATAAGGAGCAACAATAGATCAACCAGAAGATCCAAGCTGCACAAGAAAAGGAACAAAAGTTTAAAGCAGTGATGGGCACATTACCACCAATAGAGGTGGTAACAATGATGAATGAGAACAAAAATTTGTATTCAAAAATGAATCAGACAAGGGAGGAGCAGAGCAACAGGCTCGTGCATAATAGATAGAGGTACTACAGGATGAAGCATACATAGTGATAGGATTAAGGGAAAAGGCCACGACACTGAAGGAGACCTTCGAAAAATTATTTGCACACTAGAAGAAGTCATGAGTGGCTCGAGACGAGCCACGGGTGAGTGTTGGGGGGTTGTCGGATAGGAATTTTGGTAAAGTTTCAAGATCTGCGCCAGAATACGTCAAAGAATAAAAGGTAGTTAGAATATGGACTAGAGTGCGTGACCATAGATGACTTTAAGGAGTAAAAGAGCACGACAAAAGGAAGCGCGAAGGATTAACGCGCAAAAGGTGGAAAACGGTTATACACCATTAGGTTGTGGGGACATGTTTTCCACTTTGTAATGGGCTTAGACCTATTTTGATGTATAAATATGTAAAGGGTTTTTGGATAGAGGGGTTTGACATGTGAGATGTTCTTAGTGATTTTTGGGTAAGTTGAGTCAAGCATTGAAGGAATTTTTGAGGTATGACTGAGGAGTGAAGCTCACACTATAGTAGAACGACTATGCAGGTTTGGGTAATGTTAATGTTGGATATTTTGTAGCGTAGTGCACAACTGTAATAATAATATCAATGACTAATATAAGAATCCAGTTGTTGTGGATGTAGCCCATGTTGGGTGAACCACATTAAACCTATGTGGTGTGATGTGTTGTGTTTGCATGTTATGATGTTTATTGTTATGGTGCAATGATGATAAATTCTTAAGTATGTTGAAAGTGTTATTTCTATATGATGTTGTAATGTCGCGCACTCAAGTAACATGTAAGTAAATGAATGTTTAAGTGGGAGAATGTCGCCCATATAATATATTGATTTTTAAGTAACTTTTAACTAATGAAAACTATGCACATTAGTAGATGGTTAGTAAAGACATGTTGAATGCCTCAATTCCCCTCATCATTGCAGAACCTTGGTTCTTGTAGCCCCTCTAGATGCCTTGGGTGAGACTTCACTTTCTATGCAGGTGATGTTGAAAGGGCCAGTGTCTAAGGGTTTTGTTGGTATTTTGATGATTAACCTTGAGTCTTCCCACTGCGCTCCAACACTGTGGTTTCCACCAAAAAGAGATATTTACTTCTCTATAAATATGATGTCAGGAGAAACTCATTTATCCAAGACTCCTTATAAGATGAGTACACATGAATTGAAGGAGTTGCAGATGCAACTTGAAGAGATTCTGAATAAGGGGTATATACACCCAAGTGTGTCGCCTTGGGGTGCGCCATTTTTAATCTTGAAAAAAAAGGATGGTATGTTGAGACTCTGCATTGACTTTAGGAAGTTGAATAAGGTAATAGTGAAGAACAAGTATCCTTTGCTAAGGATAGATGACCTATTTGATCAACTAAGGGGCACAAGGATTTTTCCAAGATTGCTCAAATATGGATATCACCAAGTGAGAATAAAGGAGGAAGACATCAATAACACTGCCTTCAGAACAAGGTATGATCACTACAAGTTTATAGTGGTTCCATTTGGGTTATCAAATGCACCAGTTGTCTTCATGTGTTTGATTAATGGATTTTTTAGAATTTATTTAGATAAGTTTTTCATTGTATTTATGGATAACATACTTATTTACTCAAATTCTGAAGAAGATCAAGAGAAACACTTGAGGATGGTGTCGTAGGTATTGAAGGAGCATCAAATTTATGCAAAGTTTAGAAAGTGCTCATTTTATCAACGACAAATTCATTACTTAGGTCATATCATTTCAAAGGAAGGAATATTTGTGGACCCAACGAAGATAAAAGCCATTGAGGAATGGCCAATACCAAGAAATGTCACTGAAGTAAGATCCTTTATGGGACTAGCAAGGTACTACATAAGTTTTATTGAAGGATTCTCGTAGATTTCACATCCATTCACATCCTTGCAAAAGAAAGGTGCACGACTTGAGTGGACTCTGGATTGTGCAAGGTGTTTTCAACACTTGAAGAGTTTGTTGACAAAAGCACCAATTTTGAGAATTGTTGATCTTGATGCATACTTTGTTCTGTGCACATACGAATGCAAGGAAGGACTTGGTGGAGTCTTGAATCAGAATGGACAGGTGGTATGCTACGAATCAAGGAAGTTGAAAGAGCATGAAAGGCTCTATGCTACTCATGATTTAGAATTGGCATCCATAGTGCATGCTTTGAAGATGCGGTGAAATTATCTTATGGCTAAAATATTTGAACTGAGAACAAACCATTGTGGTCTGAAATATTTGTTTGGACAACTGAGTTTAGGTGCAAGACAAAGCAGGTGGTTATAGTTCCTTGCAGAGTTTGACTTTGACATAAAGCATATCATAGGAAAAGAGAACAAGGTGGTTGATGCACTCAACAGGAGGGTGCATGAGATGCATGCTACAACCATTAGTATGTACCAGACAGATTTGTGCAACAAAATTTTAGAAGTTTCTAGATCAGATCTGTGCTATGTGGACATAAAGGAGAACTTACAACAAGGTATGTCGCAGCAGAAGTTTGAAGGTTATGAGTTGAGAGAGGATGGGATCTTCATGTATAGACACAAAGTCTATGTGCCAAATGATCAAGAGTTGAAAAGTATGATATTGTTAGAGATTCATAAGGTTCCTTATGTTGGGAATCTAGGTTACCAGAAAAAAAAATTGTCGCAATCAAGAAACAATAATATTGGCCATGTACGAAAAAAGGAAGTTTTTGATTTTATTGCTAGATGTTTTGAATGTCAGAAGGTCAAGGATGAGCACAAACATCCAGTTGATTTGCACATTCCTGAGTGGAAGTGGGAAGTTATAGCGATGGATTTTATAACTAAGTTTTTGAGGACTACTAAGAAACATGATTATATTATGGTGGTGGTGGAAAAGCTTACTAAAGCTGCCCAATTTATTCCAATAAAGTCAGTGCACAAGGAAGCTAACATTGTTGATATTTTCATGCATGAATTTTCTAGGTTGCATGGGGTTCCTAAGACGATTGTGCCTGATAGAGATTCCAATTTCACCTCGAATTTTTGGAAGGGGTTATTCAAAGGATTTGTAAAAAATATGAACTTTAGCACAACATGTCACCCTGATTTAGATGGACATAAAGAGAGGGTAAATCGGGTGATTGAAGATATGCTTAGGATATATGTGATGGATAAGCCATCAAAATGGAAATACTACCTTCATTTGGTAGAGATTTCTTATAACAATGGGTATCAAGCATATTTAAGGATGAGCCCATTCGAGGCACTTTATGGTAAAAAGTGCAACACGCCAGTGAGTTGGGACAACCCAACTCATTGCACAATAGTTGGGTCAGATTTGCTTTGGGAAATGGAAGAGCATATGGTGAAGATAGGGAATAATTTAAAGGCTTTTCATCACAGAAAAAAAAAATTTGCAGATAAAGGCAGAACCCACCGAGAGTTTAAAGTGGGCGATCACGTGTTCTTGAAATTAAAAGAAAGACACATTTCCCTGAAGTTGGGGAATTGTTCTAAGTTAGCAACACGATGATGTGAGCCATTTGAAATCCTACAGAGGATTGGTCCTATCGCATATATGCTTGCATTTCCTGCATCCTTGTGTATTCATATTGTTTTCCTTTTGTCATTTCTTAAGAAGTATGTACCTAATGTTAATCATGACATTTATTGGAATTTGATTTGGGTGGAGCCAGAAGGCAACTTTTGAGTGCGACCAGTTTGCATATTGGACCGGAAATTCAAGCAGCTCCAGAATCAAGCCATGGAGTTGGTAAAGGTCTAATGGACATGGTACAGTCTTGAGGATGCAACTTGGGAGCGCGAGGATGTTATGAGAGAAAAGTATCCTCAACCTTTTTAAAATGTTTGAAGTTTTGTATGTGTGTGTGTGTGTGTGTGTGTGTGTGTGTGTGAGAGAGAGAGAGAGAGAGAGAGAGAGAGATGCACTAAGGACAATGCATAAATAAGGGGGAGTCGAATGTAATGTCCCTAATCCGATCCCCATTTGTATTTGTGCATATAGGTTGGTGAGTAATTTTAGCTTTGTGCGCACCTGAGTAGTACGCGATGTAATGATCCTTATAGGCTGGTGAGTTGTTGCCAACAAGTGTAAATGTAACATACATATAGGATGGTGAGTGGTTGGTTCCAAGTTTTGGTATTGTATGCACATTTGGAGTGCGCGAGGCTTGTTATCAAAGATAAGGTGTACACATTCCATAGTGTTGCGTGTACCTGAGCTAGTGCATGTGGATTGTGCATCAAGGGAGAGTGCACATATTCCACAATGTTGTGTGCACACAATTAAGTGCGCGGTAATAATTTTGAGGTGTGTGTGTGTGTGTGTGTGTGTGTGTGTGTGTGTGTGTGTGTTTTGAGGCCGGAGAGTCTGTGTGACTATTGGGATGGTAAGTCGAGATGCAAATAGGCCAGTGTGATTATTCATGTAAAGTGTGTCACGCTAAAGTTATTAATATATTACATTGTTGCACACAGACTGACTCGGAAGAAAAGAGACGGGGGGTTGAACTCCACCGAAAAAGGGAAAAAGGGGGGATATTTTAATAATATTTCTGAAAAGTGTAATTTACAGATATATTATTTATCCTAATTTCTCGAGGGATGGGGAACAAGTCACCAAGTGGATAAATTTATTTATGAAGGTGACAAGTATTGAGTTGAAGGAATGTAATATATGTTGTTGGTCTTGGTGTAATTCAAGGAATTATCACTCATTCAGGGAATCATCCATTGATTATTTTTCCATCATTGAGAAGAATAGAAGTCTGTATTTTGTTGTAATTATGTTGATGGCTTAACCATGTGCTTGGGAAAATCTTGGTACGATTGAAGAAGTGGGTTTCCAGGCCTGTAATTTTTCAAAGTAGCAAGTTTCCAATCTAGTAGTTTGTCCAAGAGGTGGGTTGTCAGGCCCATGAGCAATCTCTCCAGGTGAGAGATTGGATGGGAATTATTCCCTCGTTCATTGGGTATTAGTTGCAGTTCTTTAATACTTCTTGATACAGCTTGTTGTTGAAGACCTGGAAGGGAAGTGGGGCAGCCAAAGGACTGTTGAGCAGAGAAGGGGCACACTTTCTGGGGTGGGATAGGCATGTGGGGAATGAGGGAATATAGACTAGTTACAATAGTCGACACCTTGGAATGAGAAATTCCACTTTTGCTAGACAAATATTGGCACTAGGAATCCTTTTCCCCTGGTGGAGTTCAAGCCCCAGCTCGGAGGTGGCCTGTTGCTAAAAGATTATGAGCAACATCGTCTATGGTTGGGAGGAACGTCTGAGTCACATGCATAGTTGGTGACTTTTCATAAAATATAAGTGTTCTTATGTGCTTGTCTTTTATTACATGCTTATTCATTTGTATATGTTATGATCTATTACTTGTAAAGAGTTTTATATGAATAATGGTTTTATTATGTTAATGTTTTCTATTCTGTAAGTATGATGTGATTAATTAGCCTAGTATTCATATATGTTGAGTATGCTAGTTGATAAGTAACTTATGTTAAGACAATACTGGTAATTGGTCAAGTGCTTCTTGAGGGAGGCTAAAAGTACCATGTGCGCGGAAAGGGGTCTGCGTGTACAAGTGATTGGTTTCTCTATGTGTGTTAGAACGTAATCTGTGCACTCGGGAGAGAATTACCTGCAAGCAGAATCAGAACAATCATGTACGTTGTGGTATTCATTTGCTCTGTATGGTCATGCACACAGTAGTGTTTGCATGTTTGGAGTGGTATTACATTTTGTAATGTTGGTGTGCTCAGTATGCTTGAGTGTACAATTTTATTTGAGGTTACTTTCATTGTTATAATCCATTTAATCGGGAGGTGTTGTGGTGGGGCATGAACCAATTTGGGTTGTGCGCATTTCTTCAAGTGATTCTGTGCAATTTAGTGTCAATTGCGCACTAGACCTTTTGATGTATCATTGCTCAACAGTAAGTTGGGTAACATTACATTATAGTATTATAGCTGGAGTTGGAATGATTTGGGTGATGTGGCCCATCCTAGAAGGTTGGGTATGTTACATGCAAAAAATTTAGGAGCTTTGTTGGGGTAGTACAATGCTTGAAGAAGTTCATAGCTTCATTTTTAGCAGTAGTTGCACCACTCCACGCCATAACAGTGAGTGGTAAGAGTTTTCAATGAGGAAAGAATCAATATAAGGATTTTGATGAGATGAAAAAAAATATCAGTCAAGCACCAGTGTGTATGCTACCAAAATTGCAAAATCCCTTCGAAGTGGAGACAAATGCAAGTGGGTGTACCATGGGAGCAATTTTGATGCAAGGAGCAAGGCATATTGTTGATCAAAAATTTGGCCACTTAGATTTTCTACTCTTTGGAATAATAAAAAAAATTGATATCAAAAGAAGAAAATTTTGAACGATCATAAGCTCATGGCATATCCCTCAATCTCAACTTTTTTGTACATTTTACAGAATCAAAATCTGAGTTCATATGACCAAGATATTCATGTTTTCATCTAAATTCCCAAGGGGCACTTCTTCTATGTGCAACACATCTGATTTATATTTCTATAATAAGTTTCCTCTCTTATACTTAATATAGGGAATGCTTTCTCATTCTCATAGTTAGTCCCATTCTTAATCTGACACTTAGTCTCAAAGTCCCATTTTTAATTTTACACTTAGTCTCATTCTCTAAGTCTGATTCTTAATCCTTAGTCTATTTTCCAAAGTTTTAACTCCTCTTTTATTCTTCCCCGTGGGACCACAAGCCATTTATCCTCACTAAACTCACTCCCTAAACCTAATATCGATCCCCTCTCATTTTTTATTCCCCTTTCCCTCTCATCCTTCTGCCATATTCTCCCCTCAACATATTGTGTATTCCCTCTTCCTCACTCATACCTCTAAATAACCTTCACCCCTGCGGACCCACAACACCGTGACCCTAATTTCCCCCTTATCACTCCATGCTCCTCATCCCCACAGTGTCACCATACTCACTACCCACCACACTCCACTGACCCACCATGCTCTACTCTCCATCCCCATCTCCCTTCTCGTCCTTTTCTACCTTAAGATTTTTCCAAAGTTTAATCCCCATAGTGTCACCATACTCACTACCCACCACACTCCACTGACCCACCCTACTACCTCATCCCACCATGCTCTACTCTCCACCCCCATCTCCCTTCTCGTCCTTTTCTACCTTAAGATTTTTCCAAAGTTTAATTCTAACACATATAGAAACAAATTATACCAATACACGTGGAAACCAATAATACCAATACATGTGACATCCTATCACACTGAGACACATGGTCGTTGACTGAGTGATGACATGGACGTTGACTAGGTTATCAAAATTTTACTAAGTTATGAATTTTCCTAAGGCATGACCTCCATAAGATCCTTTTGTTTCACATAAATGGCATGGAAACATTTGCATTATAAACACTAAAATCTCCATCACCACAATGCATATGGGATTAAAAGAGGTTCTATTTTATTCAAGGGCTAAGATTGATCCACGAACTAAAAGGATGTCTACTGAGTAACAATGTTCCAGAGCCCATAACTTAACATTCAGATGTCTGTTTTGGGAAAATCATACCTCGTTGGAAAGATAATTTGACAAAGAAGACAATGGAATAGGTTTAAATGGATGAATTTGGACATAATTCTCCCAATAATTAAAAGAACAGTCAGCTCTATTTTCATGACTTGCTGGTAAATTTGTTTGGAACCTCAACTTCTCGAGGCTATAACTTGAGATCTAGAACTCCAAAATTTGCTCAAGAAGAGTCATTGGAAATATGAAATTATGAATATTACTTATAAAATTGTTTCCTGGGCTAAGAAGTTATTTATCATGCTCAAAAAATTAAATCACGATCTATTGTTTTTAAACAGACAATTTTAAATCATGGAAATAGAAGTTTATTAAATAAAATTTTATGTAAGGATTAAGTGGGTCCCACTTGGAGGAACCAATTCCAATGACTTCAGTTCATTAGTGAGTATTCAATAAATAATTAATTAATGTGATTTACTCCAAAAAGGAAGCGTGTAGAAACTTCTAGAATGACAAAACCCTAACTACTTTAAGAATCATTGGGAGCATACTTTAAAATAGAGAGAGCACCATCAAAGCGAGGGTTGGATTATCAAAGGTTCAAATCATCAAGATAGTGTTGTTTATCCATCAATATGCATCCAAGTCTCTGATCAACAAATAAATATCTCCATTTTCTTGCTTCTTCTTCTTCTACACTATTTGTCTCAAGGCTTTATGCTTGCATTTCTAAATTGAGCATAGGGTTGAGATCTTTGGGTGTTTGTCTTATTCTTCAAAATATCTTCCTAAAAATATCATAGGAGTATTTTTTACAACCATACCCATGTCCGGTAATGTAATTTGGGATTGTCTAAATGATTCATGGAGGTTTAGTCTTTGCATTTGACAAGCTTCATTTCTAAGCATTAGTCAATTGGTTTACTGAAATGTTGTGTAATATCTTTATGTATTAAACTCTAGAGATAAATGTTTTGGGGTGTAACTTTAATGAATTATTAGACTTTGGGATTTCTAAGCATGAGATTTTTGGAGTATTCTCATCAAATTATTTTCAGTTATGAATGCAATACTCATCTAAAGTTCTCTGAAGTGATCAACCCCATTTCACTATTTTTATTATGAGAAAGTATGGATGCAACTTCTAATTGCATGTATTGTAGAGTGATGTTATAATGAATCTACTCATGTATTTATTTTAATATTGAAGCATTTCTTCATGTTTTTATTGTAAAGAAGTAGCTTGGTCCATTTCTAAGCAAATGTTGCATTCAAAGAACAATCTGGTTATCAAAAACAATTTTTCATAAAAACTAAAGCAACAAATATTTGGGGTTTGTCGTTTAGAATTATCCCATTTGGCAACCCAATCCAAGAAAATAAAACTACATATTTCAGAATATAATAGAGGAGCACTGCCTCTATAAAAATAGAGGGGGATATTATATCCTCGTGAGGTTTTTTTTTGGATCTTGACCAATCTGAACATCAACATTTGTATACTATCATTCTGAAGTATTTTATGGAGCGGTTCTCAACTACCCTACCTATGAAAAATGACCTCTATGCCTTGGTATAAGATGTTAAAAAGTGGAAGAACTATCTGATGGGAAAGGATACCATCATCCACACAGAACACCAACCACTCCAATATTTGTAGGCCCGGAGTAAGTTACAACAAACCAGGAACTACAAATGGATGGGGTTCTTACAATAATTTCAGCTAGTCATCAAGTGTAAGAAGGGTAGCACAAACATGTTGGAAGACATAATTTCAAGGCCACCCAGATCCAAGATTATAGATTTGGGAAATATGATGCACATGGATCCTTTTACCCATGATGCATATAGAGAGGAATACACAAAAGATGAGGAGATGCACTAAAAGAAGAAAAAAGTGTTTTGAAAATCAGACATATCCATTTGAAAGTACATGAGATATTAAAGAAGTCACAGGAAAAGTACAA
>SNQJ01S0032053.1:54353-82234 GCA_010110895.2 Picea sitchensis
CCAAAACCAGGTGCCAACATCTCACCAGCCTATATATATATTACATTAAAAATTAGTACCAACAACTCACCATCATATATGTATAATTACAAAGGGTTCAGGTCAAGGACATTACAACTTCCCTCTCTCATCTCTATTATTTAATCCTATAGTGAAATGCTTAAGAATATTCATCATTAAGGAAAGAGGCAATAGTATATTTAAAGGAATTAGAATGGGGAAACATATTTTCCTTACACATCTATTGTTCATAGATTATGTCTTAATTTTTGGTGATGGTTCTTTGATGTTTGCAACAACAATTCGTTGTGCCCCGAAGTTGTATTTTACATCCACTAGGATAGAGTTTAATAAGAATAATTCATTGTTAATGTTTCATAGAGAAGTATTAGGTAAGATTCATGTTATTAAAGGACTACTTCCCTTTTAGGAAGAATATTTTTTGTCAGAGATAAAATACGTAGGGTTTCTTTTAAATCCTAATGAGTATGATTCTAGGGTTTGGTTATGGATTTATAGTAGGATTGAGAGCAGGGTTACATCCTGGTATATCATATGGATTTATATTAGTGTAAAACTAACATTAGTGAATGTTGTGTTGGAAGCTATCCTTATCTATTGGCAGTCACTTGCATGCATCCCTAAAGGAAGTTTGCATAAGATCGTAGGGAAGATTTCTAGCTTCCTCTTGACTGGGAAAAAAGAGAAGGAGAAGATAAAATTAGCTTCATGGGTGATCCAAATTGGATCATTATATTATTTTTCATCTATCTTAGTACTTTTTGGGTGGAAAAAATGGAATTATCAACTTGTAGGGCCATTTTGACAACTGGTCCAAATTTGGAAATTTGGGTCCAAAAAATGTTTGAAATATTCTGAAGCCAGTTTGAGGCATAAAAATAAAAAAAAATGGTCTAAACCTTACTATGGATGAATACTCTATATTCTACACACTAACACCTTTCCAACAGTGCAAGAATTTCCTCAATCGGAGTTTGTATGCAAAAGGTATGCCTCCCTCAAGTTGACCTATTGTATTGATCACCATAGTGTGAGTGGATGCCGCATCAACCTCCATTAATTATACATGTGGGGTTAGCCACGTAGTGGATTTTCTAAGAACATTCTAGAAGGTCCAAAACCTTATCACAATTAAGGGTTGATGAAGTAAAAAACCTACCCCTAGATGGCTATCAGGCTATGTTAAATACCGAGTCGCTAGGAGGAGAAGAGGTTCCATTCTATGTTATAGTATTTTGTTCCATAATAGAGAAAAACAACTAGGAGTGGGAAATTAGAGAGATTAAAAGAGGGGTTTAATGTTATGTAATAGCCTAATATGCCACATGTGTCAGGTAACTCCATATAGAGTGCCTTCTCCTTTGTACTTGCATTATTTTCATACCAGAGAAAAGAGAGTAGAGTAGCCTCACCTTGTAGATGGGTTTTCTCCTGTAAGGGTTTCCAAAAGAAAATATTTGTGTTATTTGGTGGATGTTGTGTGATTGTATTTTATTGTTCTCTATTTTCCGCATTTTATATATTTCATGCATAAGCAAAAAATCAAGTAACTAAATATTCTGGAATCTAAAGGAATTCAACCTTCATAGTGTAGATTTCAGTTTCACTTATTATATTTGTTGTGATGAACTATTCAGTGGAATATCCATGACAGTTTACAGATCATATTGGTATCAAAGCAGGTTTTCTTTTGGGTATTTGTGTGAATTTGCAGGATCCAGGAATCATCTTAAAGAGAAGTCACAAAAACCCTAGCCATTGCAGACGAGTCTATTCATAACAACCCTTGAGATCCAACAGAAGAGAAATTTGAGAGGTTTGAAGCGCAAGAAACTGACATTAGTCACAATATGAACCTCCTCTTGGCGGATATAGCAAGTAAGATCGGATCATTTAGAGATAATGGAGGTTCTAACTCAGATATTGTATTAGAGGGGAAATCGAGAGATCGGGAAGACCAAGGAAAGAGTATGGAAAGAATCTGAGAAAGAGCAACCCAGTTTGAGTGTTGTTAACCCTTATTAGTCCCTATTTAAGATGGAATCATAAGTGGACATAAATCCATACCAAGGTGGGGTCGATGCATTAAAACTAAATAATTTGTTACAACAACTAGAAGTTTATTTTAGTTTCCACCATATAGATGAAAAGAAGAAAATTTCATTTGTTGGAGGGTGATCTGTCAGTAACTAGGTGGGAGGACTTCAAAACTCTCATCAAGTACAAATTCTACCCCATCGGGTATGTAGAAGACCAATGGATCTGGTGGCACTACTTTAGTCATAGGCAAGGGCAGAGTGTACAAGTGTACACCATTGAGTTTAGGAATATGGCCATCATGCTCGATATCTGTCCTAAGAACCCATATGTGCTCCTCAATTATCTAGGGGGTTTATATAGTCATCTATGAAATAAGGTGATTCTCTTCAATCCAAGGACAATGGATAAGGCATGTGTATATGAACGGTACCTGGAAAACATAGGCCAAAAGAAGGGGTAGTCAAGTGGATCAAAGAAGAAAGAGCACCAGTAAGCTTACAAGGAGGGGAAGAAGAAGTGGAAAAGGGGGGAATATAAGAAGACATCAGCCACTACACATCAATTAAAAGATCCTAGAAACCATTGCAATCATTGCAATCATTGATGGACACACTGAGGAAAAGTGTTGGAAACTACATCCAGAGCTTAACCCGAAGAATTGTAAGAAGAACAGAAAGAAAAATAATCTTCTAGCCACATATTCGAGCAATCAGGTGGAAAGTAGCTCATATGTGGATGAAAATATTGTTTGCACATATATGCAGATGGAGGTAAATCTGAGTATCCTCCACACCAAGAAGAGAAGGAGATGACCAAGCTCTTCCACATCAAGAATCAAGTCAATAAGACCAAGATAAATGATTTGTTTGACTATGGTTGACAGGATAATCACATAGCAACAGTTCTAGTCAAAAATATTGGATTGAAGGTTCATGATCATCCTATTCACTATCCATTGGGTTGGGTAAACAAGGATGTAGAGATCAAGGTAACAAATCAATGCAAGATTAAATTTGTTGTAAATATTGATTTTATAGATGAAGTAGAATTGGATATAGTGCCACTAGATGTATGTGTAGTAGTGTTTGGAAGCCCCTACATGTATATGAGGCATGTTATCTTCATGCAAAGATGCAATCATTATCGCCTTATCAAGGATGAGAAATCCTTCATCATCAATGCACACAAAGGAAAATAAAAAAATTCACTGGTAAGTACCAATAAAGCTAAGAAATTGATTAGTTCTAGAAAGAAACATGTTTTAATTTTTCTAAGAGAAAATCAGTCTGGTGAAGAATCGTTAAAAGTAAAGACATCCCTAGAAGGGTGTACTAAAGATTAGAAACATTGGTTGGTGAAGTTTCTACAAGCATACAAAGAAGTGTTCCAGGAACCTAAAGGGATACCACCTAAGAGAGAAGTGGAGCATGAAATCCAATTATTGTGAGACTCCCCTTTGCAAAATATTGGGATATATAGGTAGTTTGTTCTGGAATCAAATGAAGTAAAGAAGAAGTTGTAGCATTTTTTGGAGCATAGTGTGATTCGACCAAGTACCTCACCTTGTGGGCCATTCATCACAATTTCACCAAAGAAAGATGGGACTTGGAGAATGTGTATCGATTATAGGGAATTGAACAAGACTACATGTGGATTACACTTAAGAATCAATACCCTCTTCCCAGTATTGATGATGTATTGGACCAACTAGAACATGCCAAGTACTTCACTAAGATATATTTGAAATCATGATATCACAAGGTACAATTCAAAGAAGAAGATACCTGGAAGATTACCTTCAAGACAAGGAAAGGTTTGTATGAGTGGTCGATTATGTCATTATGTTTATGCAACACACCAACTATATTTATGAGACTAATGAATGATGTTTTATTCCCTTATTTAGATTCATTTATTATTGTATATTTGGATGATATACTAGTTTATAGTGCTACCTAAGAGGAGCACATATCACATCTCATGCAGGTGTTAGAGACTCTTAAGAAGCACCAGTTGTTGGCTAACCTCAATAAATGTGAGTTTTCTCAGCAATCTTTGGTGTATTTAGGGTATGTGGTCAGTGAAGGAGAGCTCAAGATAGATCCTACAAATGTGGAGGCCATCATGAAAAGGCCAATTTCGACAAATTGCATAGTAATTTCCATAATTTGAGCCCCATTTGTAGTTACACATATAGGTTGGTGAGCCTTTTTGGTTTTGCACGCACCTGATTAGTGCACGATGTAATGATCCATATAGGCTAGTGAGCCATTGGAAACAAGTGTAAATGTAACATACATATAGGTTGGTGAGTTGTTGGTGGCAAGTTTTGGTACTACTCACACAAGTGGATATAAGGGGCACACATTACATAGTGTTGTGCATACCTGAGCTAGTGCATGTGGATTGCGCATCAAGGGAGAGTGCACATATTTCACAGTGTTGCATGCACACAAGTAAGTGCGTGGTAATTATTTTGATGTGTGTGTGTGTGTGTGTGTGTGTGTGTATGTGTGTGTTTTGAGGTCAGAGAGCCTGTGTGACTATTGAGATGGTAAGCCAGGACACAAATAGGAAAGTGCTCCTATTCATGTAAAGTGTATCACACTCAATTTATTAATATATCACATCATTGTGTGTAGAATGAATCAGACGAAAAGAGACTGGGGGTTGAACTCCACCAAAAAAGAGAAAAAGGGGGGATATTTTAATAATATTATGAAAAGTGTAATTTACAGATATATTATTTATCTTAATTTCTCAAGGGACGGGGAACAAGTCACCAAGTGGCTAAATCTATTTTTGAAGGTGACAAGTGTCGATTTGAATCCATGCAATATATATTATTGACCATAGTGTAATTCATGGAATTATCACTCATTCGGGTAATCATCCAATGATTGTTTACCATCATTGAGAAGAATAGAATTTTCTATGTTGCTATAATTATGTTGATGGCTTAACCGTGTGCTTGGGAAAATCTTGGTATGATTGAAGAAGTGGGTTTCCAGGCCTATAGGTTGTCTAATAAGTGGGTTTCCATGCCTATAGTGTGTCCAAGAGGCGGGTTGTCAGGCCTGTGAGAAATCTCTCAAGATGGGAGATTGGTTGGGAATTGTTCCCTAGTGTGTTGAGCATTATTTCTAGTGCTCTGAGACTTCCTGATCTGGCTTATTTATAAATCCATAGAAGGGAAGTGGGGAAGCCGAAGGAATGTTTAGCAAAGGGGAACACTTCCTAGGGTGGGACATGCATGTGGGGAATGAGGGACTGTAGACTAGTTGCAGCAGTCGACACCTTGTACTGAGCAATTCCATTGTTGTTAGACATAGATTGGCATGAGAAATTCTTTTACCCTGGTGGATTTCGAGCTCCAACTCGGGAGTGACCTGCTGCTGAAACATTATGAGAAACAACATCTACATCTAGGAGGAATGTCTGAGTCACATGTGTAGTTGGTGACTTTTCATAAAAGATAAGTGTTCTTATGTGCTTGTCTCTTTATTATGTTCTTATTCATTTGTATCTATTATGATCTATTACTTTCAAAGTGTTGTATATGAATAATGGTGTTATTATGTTAATGTTGTTTATTTTGTAAGTATGATGTGATTAATTAGCCTAGTATTCATATATGCCGAGTATGCTAGTTGATAAGTAACTTTTGTTAATATAGTCTTGGTAATTGGTCAAGTGCTTCTTGAGGGAGGATAGAAGTATCGTGTGCATGGAAAGGGGTCAGCGTGTATAAGTGATTGGTTTCTCTTTGTTCATTAGAATGTAGTCTGTGTGCTCAAAAGAGAAATACATGCAAGAGGAATCATAAAAATCATGTACTTTGTGGTATTCAAGTGCTTGGTATGGTCATACGCATAGCAATGTTCGCATGTTTGGAGTGGTCTTGCGTTATGTAATGTCGGTGTGCTTAGTATGCTTGAGCATACAGTTTTATTTCAAGTTACTTATGTTGTTATAATCTATTTAATTAGGTGGGATTTTGGTGTGGCACGAACCAATTTCGATTGTGCGTATTTCCTCGAGTGATTTCACACAGTTTAGTGTTAATTGCGCGCTAGAAATTTTAATGTATCACTACTCAAAAGTAAGTTAGGTAACGTTAAGTTATAGTATTATAGATAGAGTTGGAAGGATTTGGGTGATGTGGCCCATCTTGGAAGGCTCAGAACATTAAATTCTGGTATCAGAGCAATTGGTTCAACACTGGACTTGTATGGGTTAGAGATCAATTTGAAATAGATGTGTGCGTTAAGTATTGGTGTTGAACAATGCAGAGTTTAGTTGCGTCGAAAACCATTGGTGCACGATATAGAGTTGTGATGCATGCAAAAACAACAATGTGCGGGTGTGCACACTAGAATTTGGATGTTAAAAATAATCCAAAGGAAAAAGAAAAGAAAGGATTCTGAAAAATTGTGAATAGATTTCATAAAATTGTTACATTATTTAGTCTAACAGATCTTGCTGACTATAATTTTTTCATAATTAACAACAATTAGTTCAGGGCAGGATCAACGTAGAGAGTAAAATCATCGAATATGCACAGAAGACTTACAATCTTGATGATGAGTTTGGGGATTTGTATTTCGATTTGGGTGTTGATGGTACAAAATCCAAGGAAGAGCATATGAATTTGGTAGAAACCATAAAAGGACTACAAAATGATGTCCAAAACTATAAAGTTGATAACGAAAGGATTATGAAATCCAAGGAGCAACAAGATGACTTCAATGTCAAATTGATGCAAATCTTGGGACATAATAGAAAATAAAATGGATAAGGAGACAAAGTCAAGTAGGTCAAGAAGTCGCAGGTCTCATGATGAGAAAAGAAAATAAGCAAGAAGTGTTGATAAGCATCGTCACCACTCATGAAAGCATTCGTTTAGGAAAGCGTGCAATAGCTCAAGAGGATGAGCTACATGGAGAAATGAATAAGATCAAGCCTCCTACCTTTGATAGTGAGCTTAAGAAGGATGAGGATGTAGAAATGGGATTGTTGGGTATGAGGAAATACTTCTAGTTGCACAATTACTCCTCACAGGAAGAAGGACAAATCACCATTTATCAACTCAAGGGGAAAACATTAATGTGGTGGGATCAGTATGTGCAAGTGCAACACATTGATGAGAATAAGGTTACTTAGAGGGAATTCAAGAAATATTTTGAAAATAAATATTTAACAAGCATTACTATGATAGGAAAATGAAGGAGTTATTTGAACTTAAGCTCGGAAGCATGACCATTGACGAGTATGAAAGAATATTTTTAGAATTGCTAAAATATGTTCCTTTCATCAAGGATGACTAGGTTAAGATTCAAAGGTATCTGAATGGGTTCCGTTATTTATCAATGATAATATACAATATGATGATCCAAATAGATTGGAAGAGACTATAATGAGAGCTAAATGTATTTATGACTAGCAAAGGGGAAGACTGGATTTCCAAAAGTCTTGGGAAGACAAGATGAAGAGAAAAATGGAACAAAGGAAGAAGGGGACTAAGCCACCATTTTTCAGAAATACTATGGAAGGACAACTGACTCCCAAGGAGTCTAGAATGACTGAGTCGGTGAGCTAGAGACTAAGGCAACAACCTGTTCAATGTTGGGGTTGTGGAGGAGATCATATGTTTAGAGATTTCCCTCAAAGAGGTGAGAGGTGAAAAAGTGAGTATTATGCACATTTTAAATCAAGTTGCAATAGTTGAAGACATTGGTAAAAGTGTACCTATGATTTATGAAACAATGTATAACAAGCAAGTTAAGTTTCAGTCGCAGATGATCGAGGTGGAAGGTAAGATTAACGAAAAACATATTTCTATTTTAATTGATTCAGGAGATAATCATAGTTAGCTAGATCCTAAGATGGTGGAAATATTTCAATTGTCAAGAAGAAAGCTTGGAAAACCTTGGTTAGTGCAGTTAGCTACAGTGGAAAAAAGGAAAATTAATGAGATGGTCAAGGCATGTCCAATGGAGATGAATGGAATGCGCACAAAGGATGATTTGAATATCATACCTTTGGGCTCATATGATTTCCTCATTGGAATGGATTGGTTGAACCAACATCATGTTTTTTTACACTATTATAATAAGGAATTTACTTGCTTGGATGAGAAAGGAAATTTGAGAACAGTTCAAGGAATTCCAAGAGTTGTGGCTATCAGAGAAATTTCAACCTCGTAATTGAAGAAAAGATACAAGAAAGGATGTCAGGTATTTGTAACACACATGGAAAACACACCCATGGATAAAGTGCCAGGTGTTGAAGACTACGTAGTACTAAAAGAATTTTAGGATGGACTGAAAATGCACCCATGGCAGAATGTCACGCATAGAATATATTGAGTGCTAAGTAATTGTTAACTAATGGAAACTGCACACATGAGTAGATGGTTAGTAAAGACATGGTGACCTTGGTTCCTGTAGCCCCTCTAGATGCCTCAAGTGAGACTTCACTTTCTTTGTAGGTGATGTTGAAAGGGACGGTGTCTAAGCGTTTTGTTGGTATTTTGATGATTAACCTCGGGTCTTCCCACTGCGCTCAAAAAAATGGTTATGTTGTCAGGACCACGAATTGTAATTGAGGGTAATGTTTAGGAGGTCGAATAAGGAACACATAATCGAATGGATAGAAAGGAAGAAACAAGAATTCGCCAGAGAATAGAATAGGAACCCACGGCTCAATGACAAATGGTGTTTTCAAAGGTATGTGTTCACAGATATTCATGAAATTTTCTTTCATGAATTTCCTATAATTTTGACAGAATGGTTAGAAAGGCTAGTGGAAAATGTTGGGAGATACTGAGATAAAGCTCCAAGAAATTGGACTCCTGAATTGATAAGATAGTTGAATATAGTAAGTAATAAGGTTTATCATGTGGTTGATTTTTGGTTGAATAGTATATTGGGGGGTTACATTACAAAGTTCGTGATTGTACCCTATATTATAGTGTCGTTGAGAGGTACTTATTCAAGGCCCTCACGGAAGATATTTGAGTGCACTGTCTACTTGGAGAAAAAAAAAATTGTGCAACAAGAATGTTATGAATATGGATTCGGATTGCTAGGCGCCTTTGTGCACATAGGGGAACTGGGGGATGACCAGAGGATGGTATGAGAATGGAAAGGATGAGTAATAAATGGATGGACTAAGGATGTCGAGAGAGGAATACACTTACTCAAACAGAGAGATTGAAGTATTGCATTGTGGGAAAATGTGTATATATAGAAAGAAGGAGATTGTGGTTGAGAGAGAAGATAATCGCATAGTATTTGAGAAAAGAGACCCATGTGTAGTACTTCAAATCACACTGTAAAGAGAAAGGAAAGAGAAATAAAAGGATCCTCAGTACATTCTAGTAGAATAAAGAAGTCCATATCATATCAGAATCTGTTTCGAACCCACGAGCCTATGTGCATCACCCAGATTTGAAGCAGAAACAAGATTTTTTTTTAGAGCAATTGTAATGAGTGGAGGAAATCATAACAAAAGTAAGAAAAGTGGAAGTGGCGCAATGAACCAGAGTCACTCACCATCAATGAAGGTAAGTACTACACTGAATACAATGGAAGGAATAGATCATACACTAAGAATGCTTGAATTCTAGGGAGCAGGGTTGAGGACCTTGAGTAGTATCTATTTGTATGCGACACAATATGGACTGCGAAGAATGTCTAGGATGAGGCGAAGAATATTGCACATTTGGCCATGACATTTAGAGGGTGCACACTTATATGGTATATAAATTATTAAACAACTAAACCAACAAGACAGACAAGAACTTTGGCAGATATTGGACAAGCGTTGTTAAAAGAATTTTAGAAGCCGAAATCTGAATCGCAATATATCACAGAAATGAAACAGAATGAGACCATTTGGGATTTTGACCAGATATTTAAATATGTGATGGCTAGATTAACCTTTAATATTCTTGATGAACAACATCAAGAATGGTTTATTACAGGTCTATTGTCGCACATTCATTATATGTTAACACAGCAAAAGGTCAAGTCGCAACCCGAAGCATTAGAAATTGCAATGAATTTGGAAGCATCTCTTGTGGGAGATGACACGAGTATGGAAAAGGTACAGTCACAATTGGTTGTGCTAAGAATTTAGTTATCAAAAATAACGAAGGAAAAAAAAAGTGTGAACTAGTTTGGTGCATTACATGTAAGACAGAAGACCATCATAAAGAAGAATGCCCAACATTTGCGCAATATATGGCTATAGGAGCACCAGACCCATTGGAAAGAGGAGTAGAGTATTGTGAAATATGAAATACATGGGGACATCATATGACTTCTTTTCCATTATTGCATAAGTACCAGAGTACACTCAGGCAATTATTATGTAAGTTTTTCAAATCTATAGGACACGATGAAAAATATTGTCGTGCAATCGACTTAATGAGAGAGCACACTTCATATGCATACAAAATCTAGGAAGAAAATGGTGTATCATAAGGAGGAGTTCCACAGCATAATACTCTGAGAGGATTTAATCAAGGTGGAGGTGGAGGATTCAATAGAGGTCGAGGACGTGGAGGATTTGGTCGAGGAGGCATAGGACCAATAATTTTGTATAACTACAATAAGCCAAGACATTTAGCAAGAGAATACTTGAATCCTTACACGGCGTGCACGTATTGCAAAGAATTAGATCACACAATGGAAGATTGAACTCAACTAATAGTGGAGTGGTAGGAAAGAGGGAATCATAATTAGAACCAGAATCAAAACCAGAACCTATAGATGATAGCAATCAAGGAATGTGATGATCGACCCAGAGTAGCAGTCATTATGTGTAGAGGAATGAGGACTAGACTAGATGCAACAGAAAAGGGAAAGGGATTTGAAAAATGGATAAGGAAAGTAACTTATCCCATGCCATCATTTAATCCACAGAAAGAAAAAGAGACATATCAGCAAGGAAGAAAGGATATACTATGATCGGACTGGATAACATCTACGTCAAAGAGACCGCCATTATATGATATGCCATTAGTTTATGATCACACTATTCTAGAAAGTCCAGTCGAAAAGGTAAGTACTTTGAAAGACTTTCTAAAGAGTTGTTTATAATTGATGAAAGATGAAACAACATTGAATGTGTTGTGCAGGATGATCAATCAATGTACACAAGACATAGAGGTACCTACGACATAGAGAACTAAACTAGGTATTTCACAAGAAAAGGAAAAACAAAGAGTTCATATTAAGTGCAAAGATAGGAGAATATGACATAAATTATTTCATCATGTACTTAGGATCGGATGCCAATGTTCTTCCAAGACAGACGTGGGAGATGATGGGGAAACCAAAGCTAATTTGGTTAATCGTTCAGTTGAGGTTGGCCAACAAGAATAATATAATACCAATTGAGAGACTGGTAGGAGTACATGTTAACATAGATGGAGTGCGCAGTGTAGCTAAATTTGAGGTCATTGACATCGTGGATAAAAGTCAGTCATATCCAACATTTCTTATACTAGATTGGGCCTTTGAAAATTAGGTTATTATTAACTTGAAGAAAAGGGAAATGTTTTTTAAGGAGGATGCTTAAAGGTCACTACACCATTAGACCCCACAGAGGCAAGAAGGTATGTGGAGCCCGCAAGAAAATATATTGATAACTTGTATAATATGACCACACATATGGATGACTACGTCAATATTTCTGTAGATTATGCACTTAACTGGAGAAGTATTAGATCTTTTGAATTGGACTTGGAGGAAGGACTTGAACATTGGCAACACAAGTTTCAAAATGTATTGACCAAATATGTGCTCACATCACTTGCTCTTTTCACTGGATCAGAACAGAGGTACGTGATACCCCAAGGTTTGATGGATTAACTAAGGTAAGTTCTTTTGTGAATGAATTTGAGTTGTATATATCCGAACAAAAAATATTATTGGTATTATATGTTTCACTAAGAGAAACTCCATCAAGACGGTGGGAAACCCACAAGGAAGGCATAGGGGACTGGAAGCACAGTAAAAGACTGACGCAGATTAGATTTGGAGTAGAAGGAATTATGCACAAGTATACAAGAAGGAGAAGTATGACAAATCATGTTGCGTGATGTATTACAACTTGGAGACAAGTGTCGAAGTAGGAATGGACGCACAGGTTCATAAATACACTGGAGATAGTTCCCAAGAATTAGCTAGAAGTGCGTAGAGGAACGTTAGACTGGGAAGAACTCACTCGAAATTTTAAGGTAACATTTGATTTTGAAGATGAGACACCTTTAGTAGATGCAATTTTGCAAGTCATTAGAAGTAAAAATTTTATGGAAGAATGACAGATAGAAATAGTACATGCATGTAGCGCACACAGAGAGTTTGCGACAATCCATGAACTATTAGAATGTTATAATGTTACCGAGGAAGATTAAGAAGAAGAAGATATATTAAATGTACAAGTACCAGAGACGAAATGGGAATGCAACGTAGTAGGTCTATAACTTGAATCCAATGCATACGCAAAGCCATTAAGAGTGCACATAGTGAACATTGGCACGAAGGAGAAATTGGAGTTCGTGAATATTAGTGACTATTGGAATGATGAGACTGTGGAAAAGATAGCATACCTATTGCGCGAGTTTCAAGATCTCTTTCTGAAAACCTTTTCAGAGATGAAGAGGATAGCAAAGGAAATAGGAAAAATGAAGATCTCGTTAAAACCATATGCTAATCCAGTAAGACAAATACCTTACAGATTGAATCTGAAGTACAAGGGAAAGGTGAAAGAAGAACTTGACAGAATGATAGAAGTTGGTATCATTGAGTATGCCGCAGAGTCCAAATGGATAAGTCTAATGATATTTCAAGATAAGAAAACAGGGGGTATTAGAATTTTTGTTGACGTAAGGAATTTTAACGATATCTATTTGCATGACTCGTTTCTGACCCCCTTTACAGACGAAGTTTTAGAAAACGTAGAAGGGTAAGAGGCCTACTCATTCACCGATGGATTTTTTGGGATACCATCAAATAAAGATTGTGCTAGAAGATATGCATATGACAACATTTGTGACATAATGGGGAATCTTCCAGTACAGAGTGATGTTGTTTGGGTTAAAGAATGCACCTGTTGTGTTTTCCAGAGTAGTTTTCATAGCCTTTAAGGAGTTTATTCATGAGTTTCTTGAACTGTGATTATATGATTGGACTATTTTTAGCCTATTGAAAGACCACATAGAAAATCTAAGGTTGATGCTTGATAGATGTAGACAATATCATATATCATTAAATTTGAAGAAATGTATTTTCTATGCACCGTTTGGGATATTGCTAGGTCATGTGGTATGTAAGTAGGGTTTGTTGGTTGATCCTGCCAAGATAGCAATAATTGTTCATTTTCCACCACTTGAATCAGTGAGACAGTTGAGAACAACTTTGGGTCATACATGAAATTTATTAAAGGCTATGCACAAATTACATCTCTAATGGAAAAGTTATTGAAGAAAGAAGCTAAGTTTAAGTGGAATGAAGATTGTCAGCAGGGTCTAGACGTATTGAAGAAAAAGTTAGTCATTATGCCCATTTTGTTGTTCCTAAATTGGTAGAAAGAGTTTCACGTTCATGTGGACGCATCATCAATAGGGATCAACACAGTATTATCCCATCCATGAGAGGGAGAGTTAGACCATCCAATTGTTTTTTCTAGCAGGAAGTTGTCGATTGCTGAGAATAATTGCACGAAAATAGAAAGGGAAGGCTTGGAAATGGTTTATGCCTTGAAAAAGTTCAGACACTACTTGTTGGGGTCCCATTTCAATATGTATATATACCACTCTACACTTAGATACCTAGTGAACAAGCCAGTGTTGGGGGGGGAGAAGTTGTCAATGGTTATTGTTGTTCCAAGAATATGAATTTGAAGTTATTTTGAAGTTATGGAAATTGAATGTAGGACCACACCATTCATCACGAATACTGACAGGAGAAGACACAAGGAACCTAGATGATATTTTTCTAGATGCACATTTATTCTTATTTCAAATGGTAGACGACCACTTTGCATAAATTGTCCAATATTTGAGCATAGGAGTGGCTCCATCCGACATGACAGTAGCATAGAAGAAGTAGTTAATGGTTAAAGCAGTGGACTATCAATTGATTGCAGGAAACTTATACAAGTTAGGTGTAGATGGAATATTGCTACCTTTTGTGCTAGAACATGAAAGAAAAATTATCCTAGCAGAGGCACATGATGGAATTGCAGGAAGCCATTATGTGAGGAAGGCCAAAACACAGAAGATATTGCACACAGGGATATGGTGGCCCACCCTCCATAAGGATGCTAAGGAATATTTTCATAGCTACGATGTTTTTCAGAGAATAGGAAGGCCATCATGAAGGGATGAGATTCCTTTGAATTTGCAAGTCACCTTGCAGGAATTTTACAAATGGGCAGTGGATTTCATCGGACCAATTAATAAACCAATGAGGAGAACATGAGCGAGGTGCATAATTATCATGATAGACTATTGCAGAGCGGAGATAGTTGCACAGTTCTTATTTGAGAATGTAGTCACAAGGTTTGGGTGTCCTAAAGTATGTATAAGTGATCAGGGGACTCACATTTTGAAGAAGACAATTGCATCGTTGACAGAAGAGTTCCAGATTCAGCATCAGAAGAGCACTCCATATCACCCACAAGTTAATGGAACTGTGGAGGCGTTCAATAAGAAATTCAAGGATTCATTGACCAAGGTATGTAATGTAGGATGGGATGATTGGGACTTAAGGATTCCTACAGTGATTTGGGATTATAAAACTACATGCAAGAAGCTAACAAGTCAGATACCCTTTAGATTAGCATATGGTCAGGAAGCATTCATGCCCATGAAATTTTTGGTACCAAGTCCACACATTGTTGCAATGGGAAACCTTATGGATTCCAGTGCAGTAAAACAAAGACTATCACAGTTACTGATATTAGAGAAAGATTGATTTGTTGTGGGATACCATCAACAAGTACGAAAGGCACGAAGAAAAGCATGGCATGATAGACACATCAAGCAGAAGAAGTTCCAAACATGAGATCTAGTACTGATATTTGATAGTAAGTTCTCAAAAAACCCAAGAAAGTTCAGGACGCATTGTCTAGGACCATACATGATCAGATATGTAATAGACGCAAGTGTTTTTCAGCTAGAACAATTGGATGGACAAGCCATGGAAGGACTAGTGAATGGGGGCCGACTGAAAATGCACAGGCATTATCATCCTTTTACATAGTAGGAGAGTTGCTTAGACTAAATTGTATCATAGTGTACTATAGAAAAGGAAGAAAAATAAAGAAAAAGCAAGAAAAACAGGAAAAAGAAAAGAAAATAGTTCAGGGAAGAAGTTGAAGGTTGAAGAGTCCAAGAATTTAAGGAAAAGTAGGACATTATTGCAGAAGAGAAAGAAACAGACAGAAGAACACATCGACGAAGGAAGAAAGATTGCGTAGAGAGAAGAGATCGCGCAGAGATAAGAAATTATGCATATGACAGTTAAGAGCAATTAAGACAATCCATGACGGGACGTGCAGTAAAGAGATACCATAACAACTAAGTAGTGTCACCACATAACAATAAATGAAGATCGACCAAAAAATCTTGACAGGTTATAGAATCGAATGGATAAATCGCCAAAGATATGGAGTTAATGGAGCATTAAGGAAGGTAATGAATGAAAACCACTAGTGGATTGGACACAAAGTTTAGACGTGAAGGGAAGTTAACAACTGGTGATGAAGTATAAAAGAAAGCATAGGGTCAATGGGGAAAGGATATTGTCATTTAGAATTCATATAGAGAGAAGAGCCAAGCTACATAGTCAAAGTTACAGAGCCAAAGTTTCAGAGCCAGTTGGAAGTAGAGACCGGTCGCAGAGGGAGATGGCACCACCTAAGACAGTAGCAGCTTCAACATCAGTACCGAAGAAACTGCGTAGACAACGAGAAATGGCATCTATCATGGAAGAGACAGAGGATGAATCATCCTCAGCATCAATATTCCCCGAATATTCTATCCCACAAATAAAACAAACTGCAAAATAGGTCAATTTACAGAAGGACACCAAGTATCCGCTCGTGGAGCCACCAATTCCAGAAGGCGTGATTGTAGAAGGGGACATGTTAGGTTTGATACCTACATTAAAGTATGTCGACCATGACATCACTGACAAGAAGAAGTTTCCATAGTTAGTTCCCAGCAAGTTCCTGAAGAAGTACATTAGTTCTGAGACCCATATGATATTCATAGAACCATAGGTGTGGGCTACGGGATTGAAGAAGGCCAAAATTTTGAACCTCTTTGATATCCCACACTTTAGAAGGAGCCAAAAGATTAATGCTTGTGTGAAAATGATGCTAAGTTTTGTGCATGGGGTATACATGTGGCTTGACATGCCATTTTCCATCAATACATATTTGATCGTACATATTACCGATCTTTAGGTGCAGGGGAAGGACCCATCCTTGTTCTTTTTGGATAAGAAGAATGAAAAAGATATAGCTAAGAGCATGAAGGAAAAATTGCATACATTTTGTGGACAACGTGGTTTAGACATCACAAGCATATGTGACCCAACATTAAGCTTTGTGATGCAAGCCTTAACATGTAAACTCTTCAGGAAGTGTAGAAAATATCAATTCCCAGCAGTAGTCATAGCGGTAGCAGAAATATGTGTTGAGGGTGTCCAGATGAACTGGGCAACATTCCTATTGAACCAATTTTTTATTGATTGTGAGGAATCACAAGATAAAGGGATTGATTTCTATTATGCTTGGTTAGTAATTCTAATTTCTCTATCGTCTTGGAGAGAGACAGATGACAGTTAGTTTTTGGGAGTCGGGGAGAAGCCTTGTTTAGTCTTGCGATATCAAAACTTATGGTATACTACACACAAGGCACGGTAGATGGAAAATAATATTTCATTTTATATTTACAAGGAAACTATTAGGGACAACATCGCGAGGACACCAAGCATACCACCATAGGTGGTTGAGGCATATAAGTTAGTGGCGCTCTTTAAGGAAGGGAGTCACCACATGTATGTACAAGAAAAGAAGGACCCAGATCAACAATGGTTGCCAACACAATACAAGTTGACTGAAGATGAGATGGGCCATATTATGTTTTATTGGGATGATGAATGAAAGATTACACCGACACATGCAGAGCCATCCAAGTAACAAAACTCACAAATACATGAGGTCGATGAGGATGAAGATTAAGGAGACACACAAGAAAAAGGAAATGGTATCAGTGAAACAACACATCAGACAACACCGTGCACCGAGAGGAAGTGCAAAGAACCAGAGACAAGGAGATATGTGCCACAATGGACAAAGTGAAAATTCATCAAGGAAGTGGCTATCTAGGCTTTGACAGAGGAATATTTGGAGAAGATAAGCGATTAAGTGAAAGAAGTAATAGATGACGTGTTTCATCATGAAACACAACAATAGGAAGAGATGAATAGACACATGCAGGAGCAGTAAACATCGCGTCAGGGTGACAGACAAAGGAGGAACTGAGACCAAGAACTACCAAGACTAGGGAGGTAGGGCCATCAATCTCTCGGTCCTTAGCAGTTGTAGGTGAACGCACATTGATTAAGCTAGTGGTAGGGGCATTAGAGTTCCCTACAACAGAGATGCAGGAACATGCACGGGAACTAGGTCACATTGGCCTAATGCCATCACAACTACCAATAGAAGTATTGCAATAATTACATATGAGTGTGACACATAAGATGAACTCTCATGCAACAAACTCTAATGAATTGGTTAAGGTTATGATCGAGAAAATAGAATTAGATATGGAGTACAACAAAATTAAACATGAGCGTGATGAGGCCGCGCAAAAGGTTGAAATAATGCAATAGGAATTCGAGAAGGTATATCAAGAACTCCCAGAAGCTTAGAGAGAGAAGGAGGCCTTGGTTGAAGAACAAGTAACAAAGATAAGTGAATCCATTCAGGGATTTCACACATGAATAGTCGACATGGAATCACGTATGACACTGAGTAGTCCACCTGAAGAGAGGAAGAAAAGGGAGAAAACAATGACAACAATGATGGAAAGAATAAAAACTATGGAAGTATAATGCGCTCAACTTTATACAGAAACCATGGGTGTTTGGACACAACTAATTGAAGATAAGGAGCAATAAGAGATCAACCAGAAGATCCAAGCTGCGCAAGAAAAGGAACAAAAGTTTAAAGCAGTGATGGGCACATCACCACCAATAGAGGTGGTAACAATGATGAATGAGAACAAAAATTTGTATTAAGAAATGAATTTAGACAAGGGAGGAGCAGAGCAGCAGGCTTGTGCATAATAGATAGAGGTACTACAGGATGAAGCATACATAGTGATAGAATTAAGGGAAAAGGCCATGACAACGAAGGAGACCTTCGAACAATTATTTGCGCACTAGAAGAAGTCATGAGTGGCTCGAGACGAGCCACGGGTGAGTGTTGGGGGGTTGTTGGATAGGAATTTTGGTAAAGTTTCGAGATCTGCGTTAGAATACGTCAAAGAATAAAAGGCAGTTAGAAGATGGACTAGAGTGTGTGACCATAGAGGACTTTAAGGAGTAAAAGAGCGCGACAGAAGGAAGCGTGAAGGATTAGCGCGCAAAAGGTGGGAAACGGTTATAGACCATTAGGTTGTGGGGACATGTTTTCCACTTTGTAATGGGCTTAGCCCTATTTTGATGTATAAATATATAAAGGGTTTTTGGGTAGAGGGGTTCGACATGTGAGATGTTCTTAGTGATTTTTGGGTAAGTTGAGTCGAGCGTTGAAGGAATTTTTGAGGTATGACTAAGGAGTGAAGCTCACACTATAGTAGAAAAACTATGCAGGTTTGGGTAATGTTAATGTTGGATATTTTGTAGAATAGTGCACAACTGTAATAATAATATCAATGACTAATATAAGAAGCCAGTTTTTGTGGATGTAGCCCAAGTTGGGTGAACCACGTTAAACCTATGTGGTGTGATGTGTCGTGTTTGCATGTTATGGTGCAATGATGATAAATCCTTAAGTATGTTGAATGTGTTATTTCTATATGATGTTGTAATGTCGCGCACTCAAGTAACATGTAAGTAAATGAATGTTTAAGTGGGAGAATGTCGCCCATATAATATATTGATTTTTAAGTAACTTTTAACTAATGAAAATTGTGCACATTAGTAGATGGTTAGTAAAGACATGTTGAACACCTCAATTCCCCTCATCATTGTAGAACCTTGGTTCTTGTAGCCCCTCTAGATGCCTCGGGTGAGACTTCACTTTCTATGCAGGTGATGTTGAAAGGGCCAGTGTCTAAGGGTTTTGTTGGTATTTTGATGATTAACCCCGAGTCTTCCCACTGCGCTTCAACACTATGGTTTCCACCAAAAAGAGATATTTACTTCTCTATAAATATGATGTCAGGAGAAAATCATTTATCCAAGACTCCTTATAAGACGAGTACGCATGAATTGAAGGAGTTGTGGATGCAACTTGAAGATATTCTGAATAAGGGGTATATACACCCAAGTGTGTCGCCTTGGGGTGCGCCATTTTTATTTTTGAAAAAAAAGGATGGTATGTTGAGACTCTGCATTGAATTTAGGAAATTGAATAAGGTAATAGTGAAGAAAAAGTATCCTTTGCTAAGGATAGATGACCTGTTTGATCAACTAAGGGGCACAAGGATTTTTCTAAGATTGCTCAAATATGGATATTACCAAGTGAGAATAAAGGAGGAAGACATCAATAACACTACCTTCAGAACAAGGTATGATCACTACAAGTTTACAGTGGTTCTATTTGGGTTATCAAATGCACCAGTTGTCTTCATGTGTTTGATTAATGGAGCTTTTAGAATTTATTTAGATAAGTTTTTCATTGTATTTATGGATGGCATACTTATTTACTCAAATTCTGAAGAAGATCAAGAGCAACACTTGAGGATGGTGTCATAGGTATTGAAGGAGCATCAAATTTATGCAAAGTTTAGAAAGTGTTGATTTTATCAACAACAGAATCATTACTTGGGTCATATCATTTCAAAGGAAGGAATAGTTGTGGACCCAACAAAGATGAAATCCATTGAGGAATGGCCAACACCAAGAAATGTCACTGAAGTAAGATCCTTTATGGGACTAGCAAGGTACTACATAAGTTTTATTGAAGGACTCTCATAGATTTCACATCCATTCACATCCTTGCAAAAGAAAGGTGCACGATTTGAGTGGACTCTGGATTGTGCAAGGTGTTTTCAACACTTGAAGAGTTTGTTGACAAAAGTGCCAATTTTGAGAATTGTTGATCTTGATGTATACTTTGTTGTGTGCACATATGAATGCAAGGAAGGACTTGGTGGAGTATTGAAACAAAATGGACAAGTGGTATGTTACGAATCAAGGAAGTTGAAAGAGCATGAAAGGCTCTATGCTACTCATGATTTAGAATTGGCATCCATAGTGCATGCTTTGAAGATGCAGTGAAATTATCTTATGGGTAAAATATTTGAACTGAGAACAAACCATTGTGGTCTGAAATATTTGTTTGGACAACTGAGTTTAAGTGCAAGACAAAGCAGGTGGTTATAGTTCCTTAGTGAGTTTGACTTTGACATAAAGCATATCATAGGAAAAGAGAACAAGGTGGTTGACGCACTCAGCAGGAGGGTGCATGAGATGCATGCTACAACCATTAGTATGTACCAAACAGATTTGTGCAACAAAATTTTAGAAGTTTCTAGATCATATATGTACTATGTGGACATAAAGGAGAACTTACAACAATGTATGTTGTAGCAGAAGTTTGAAGGTTATGAGTTGAGAGAGGATGGGATCCTCATGTATAGACACAAATTCTATGTGCCAAATGATCAAGAGTTGAAAAGTATGATATTGTTAGAGATTCATAAGGTTCCTTATGTTGGGAATCTAGGTTGCCAAAACAAAATTGTCGCAGTCAAGAAACAATAATATTGGCCATGTACGAAAAAAGGAAGTTGTTGATTTTATTGCTAGATGTTTCGAATGTCAGAAGGTCAAGGATGAGCACAAACATCCAATTGGTTTGCACATTCTTGAGTGGAAGTGGGAAGTTATAGAGATGGATTTTATAACTAAGTTCCCAAGGACTACTAAGCAACATGATTATATTATGGTGGTGGTGGAAAAGCTTACTAAAGCTGCCCATTTTATTCCAGTAAAGTTAGTGCACAAGGAAGCTAACATTGTTGATATTTTCATGCATGAATTTTCTAGGTTGCATGGGGTTCCTAAGACAATTGTGTCTGATAGAGATTCCAATTTCACCTCGAATTTTTGGAAGGGGTTATTCAAAGGATTTGTAAAAAATATGAACTTTAGCACAACATATCACCCTGATTTAGATGGACATAAGGAGAAGGTAAATCGGGTGATTGAAGATATGCTTAGGATATATGTGATGGATAAGCCATCAAAATGGAAATACTACCTTCATTTGGTAGAGATTGCTTATAACAATGGGTATCAAGCATATTTAAGGATGAGCCCATTCGAGGCACTTTATGGTAAAAAGTGCAACACGCCAGTGAGTTGGGACAACCCAACTCATTGCACAGTAGTTGGGTCATATTTGCTTCAAGAAATGGAAGAGCATATGGTGAAGATAGGGAATAATTTAAAGGCTTCTCATGACAGGAAAAAAAAATTGCAGATAAAGGCATAACCCACTGAGAGTTTAAAGTGGGCGATCACGTGTTCTTGAAATTAAAAGAAAGACACATTTCCCTAAAGTTGGGGAATTGTTCTAAGTTAGCAACATGATATTGTGGGCCATTTGAAATCCTAGAGATGATTGGTCCTATTTCATATATGCTTGCATTTCCTGCATCCTTGTGTATTCA
This sequence comes from Picea sitchensis, assembly GCA_010110895.2. Lineage (NCBI taxonomy): Eukaryota > Viridiplantae > Streptophyta > Pinopsida > Pinales > Pinaceae > Picea > Picea sitchensis. The sequence continues at coordinate 76,345 of SNQJ01S0032053.1, forward strand.
TATTGTTTTCCTTTTGTCATTGCTTAAGAAGTATGTGCCTAATGTTAATCATGACATTTATTGGAATGTGATTTGGGTGGAACCAGAAGGTGACTTTTGAGTGCGACCAGTTTGCATATTGGACCGGAAATTCAAGCAGCTCCAAAATCAAGCCATGGAGTTGGTAAAGGTCTAATGGACATGGTACAGTCTTGAGGATGCAACTTGAGAGCACGAGGATGCTATGAGAGAAAAGTATCCTCAACCTTTTTAAAATTTTTGAAGTTTTGTATATGTGTGTGTGTGTGTGTGTGTGTGTGATGCACTAAGGAAAATGCATAAATAAGGGGGAGGGGAATGTAATGTCCCTAATCCGATCCCCATTTGTATTTGTGCATATAGGTTGGTGAGTAATTTTAGCTTTGTGCGCACCTGAGTAGCACGTGATGTAATGATCCTTATAGGCTGGTGAGTTGTTGCCAACAAGTGTAAATGTAACATACATATAGGATGGTGAGTCGTTGGTTCCAAGTTTTGGTATTGTGTGCACATGTGGAGTGCGTGAGGCTTGTTATCAAAGATAAGGTGCACAAATTCCATAGTGTTGCATGTACCTGAGCTAGTGCATGTGGATTGTGCATCAAGGGAGAGTGTGCATATTCCACAATGTTGTGTGCACACAAGTAAGTGCGCGGTAATAATTTTGAGGTGTGTGTGTGTGTGTGTGTGTGTGTGTGTGTGTGTGTGTGTGTTGAGGCCGGAGAGTCTGTGTGACTATTGGGATGGTAAGTCGGGATGCAAATAGGCCAGTGTGATTATTCATGTAAAGTGTGTCATGCTAAAGTTATTAATATATTACATTGTTGCACACAGACTGACTCGGAAGAAAAGAGACGGGGGTTTGAACTCCACCGAAAAAGGGAAAAAGGGGGGATATTTTAATAATATTTCTAAAAAGTGTAATTTACAAATATATTATTTATCCTAATTTCTCGAGGGATGGGGAACAAGTCACCAAGTGGATAAATTTATTTCTGAAGGTGACAAGTATTGAGTTGAAGGAATGTAATATATATTGTTGGTCTTGGTGTAATTCAAGGAATTATCACTCATTCAGGGAATTATCCATTGATTATTTTTCCATCATTGAGAAGAATAGAAGTCTGTATTTTGTTGTAATTATGTTGATGGCTTAACCATGTGCTTGGGAAAATCTTGGTACGATTGAAGAAGTGGGTTTCCAGGCCTATAATTTGTCAAAGAAGCGAGTTTCCAAACCAGTAGTTTGTCCAAGAGGTGGGTTGTCAGGCCCATGAGCAATCTCTCCAGGTGAGAGATTGGATGGGAATTATTCCCTGGTTCATTGAGCATTAGTTGCAGTTCTTTAATACTTCTTGATACGGCTTGTTGTTGAAGCCTTGGAAGGGAAGTGGGGCAGCCGAAGGACTGTTGAGCAGAGAAGGGGAACACTTCCTGGGGTGGGATAGGCATGTGGGGAATGAGGGAATATAGACTAGTTACAATAGTCGACACCTTGGAATGAGAAATTCCATTGTTGCTAGACATAGATTGGCACTAGGAATCCTTTTACCCTGGTGGAGTTCAAGCCCCAGCTCGAAGGTGACCTGTTGCTGAAAGATTATGAGCAACATCATCTATGGCTAGGAGGAATGTCTGAGTCACGCACATAGTTGGTGACTTTTCATAAAATATAAGTGTTCTTATGTGCTTGTCTTTTATTACATGCTTATTCATTTGTATATGTTATGATCTATTACTTGTAAAGAGTTTTATATGAATAATGGTGTTATTATGTTAATATTTTCTATTCTGTAAGTATGATATGATTAATTAGCCTAGTATTCGTATATGTTGAGTATGTTAGTTGATAAGTAACTTATGTTAAGACAATCCTGGTAATTGGTCAAGTGCTTCTTGAGGGAGGCTAAAAGTACCATGCGCACGGAAAGGGGTCTGTGTGTACAAGTGATTGGTTTCTCTATGTGTGTTAGAACGTAGTATGCGCACTCAGGAGAGAATTACCTACAAGTGAAATCAGAACAATCATGTACATTGTGGTATTCATGTGCTCTGTATGGTCATGCACACAGTAGTGTTTGCATGTTTGGAGTGGTATTACATTTTGTAATGTCGGTGTGCTCAGTATGCTTGAGCGTACATTTTTATTTGAGGTTACTTTCGTTGTTATAATCCATTTAATCGGGAGGTGTTGTGGTGGGGCGTGAACCAATTTGGGTTGTGCGGATTTCCTCAAGTGATTCTGTGCAATTTAGTGTCAATTGCGCACTAGACCTTTTGATGTATCATTGCTCAGCAGTAAGTTGGGGTAACGTTACATTATAGTATCATAGCTAGAGTTGGAATGATTTGGGTGATGTGGCCCATCCTAGAAGGTTGGGTATGTTACATGCACAAAATTTAGGAGCTTTGTTGGGGTAGTACAATGCTTGCAGAAGTTCATAGCTTCCTTTTTAGCAGTAGCTGCACCACTCCACGCCATAACAGTGAGTGGTAAGAGTTTTCAATGAGGAAATAATCAATAGAAGGATTTTGATGAGATGAAAAAAAATATTAGTCAAGCACCAGTGTGTATGCTACCAAAATTGCAAAATCCCTTCGAAGTGGAGACAAATGCAAGTGGGTGTACCATGGGAGCAATTTTGATTCAAGGAGGAAGGCATATTGTTGATAAAAAAATTGGCCACCTAGATTTTCTACTCTTTGGAATAATAAAAAAAATTGATATCAAAAGAAGAAAATTTTAAACGATCATAAGCTCATGGCATATCCCTCAATCTCAACTTTTTTGTACATTTTACAGAATCAAAATCTGAGTTCATATGACCAAGATATTCATGTTTTCATCCAAATTCCCAAGGGGCACTTCTTCTATGTGCAACACATCTGATTTGTATTTCTATAATAAGTTTCCTCTCTTATACTTAATATAGGGAATGCTTTCTCATTCTCATAGTTAGTCCCATTCTTAATCTCACAATTAGTCTCAAAGTCCCATTTTTAATTTTACACTTAGTCTCATTATCTAAGTCTGATTCTTAATCCTTAGTCTATTTTCCAAAGTTTTAACTCCTCTTTTATTCTTCCCCGTGGGACCACAAGCCATTTATCCTCACTAAACTCACTCCCTAAACCTAATATTGATCCCCTCTCATTTTTTATTCCCTCTTCCCTCTCATCCTTCTGCCATATTCTCCCCTCAACATATTGTGTATTCCCTCTTCCTCACTCATACCTCTAAATAACCTTCACCCATGTGGACCCACAACACCGTGACCCTAATTTCCCCCTTATCACTCCATGCTCCTCATCCCCAGAGTGTCACCATACTCACTACCCACCACACTCCACTGACCCGCCATGCTCTACTATCCATCCCCATCTCCCTTCTCGTCCTTTTCTACCTTAAGATTTTTCCAAAGTTTAATCCCCACAGTGTCACCATACTCACTACCCACCACACTCCACTAACCCACCCTACTACCTCATCCCACCATGCTCTACTCTCCATCCCTATCTCCCTTCTCTTCCTTTTATACCTTAAGATTTTTCCAAAGTTTAATTCTAACACATATAGAAACAAATTATACCAATACATGTGGCAACCAATAATACCAATACATGTGACATCCTATCACACTGAGACACATGGTCGTTGACTGGGTGATGACATGGACGTTGACTAGGTTATCAAAATTTTACTAAGTTATGAATTTTCCTAAGGCATGACCTCCATAAGATCCTTTTGTTTCACATAAATGGCATGGAAACATTTGCATTATAAACACTAAAATCTTCATCACCACAATGCATATGGGATTAAAAGAGGGTGTATTTTATTCAAGGGCTAAGATTGATCCACGAACTAAATGGATGTCTACTGAGTAACAATGTTCCAGAGCCCATAACTCAACATTCAGATGTCTGCTTTGGGAAAATCATACCTCGTTGGAAAGATAAATTGACAAAGAAGACGATGGAATAGGTTTAAATGGCTGAATTTGGACATAATTCTCCCAAAAATTAAAAGAACAGTCAGCTCTATTTTCATGACTTGCTGGTAAATTTGTTTGGAACCTCAACTTCTCGAGGCTATAACTTGAGATCTAGAACTCCAAAATTTTCTCAAGAAGAATCATTGGAAATATGAAATGATGAATATTACTTATAAAATTGTTTCTCGGGCTGAGAAGTTATTTATCATGCTAGAAAAATTAAAACATGATCTATTGTTTTTAGACAGACAATTTTAAATCATGGAAATAGAAGTTTATTAAATAAAATTTTATGTAAGGATTAAGTCGGTCCCACTTTGAGGAACCAATTCCAATGACTTCAGGTCATTAATGAGTATTCAATAAATAATTAATTAAAGTGATTTACTCCAAAAAGGAAGCGTGTAGAAACTTCTAGAATGACAAAACCCTAACTACTTTAAGAATCATTGGGAGCATACTTTAAAATAGAGAGAGCACCATCAAAGCGAGGGTTGGATTATCAAAGGTTCAAATCATCAAGATAGTGTTGTTTATCCATCAATATGCATCCAAGTCTCTGATCAACAAATAAATATCTCCATTTTCTTGCTTCTTCTTCTTCTACACTATTTGTCTCAAGGCTTTATGCTTGCATTTCTAAATTGAGCATAGGGTTGAGATCTTTGGGTGTTTGTCTTATTCTTCAAAATATCTTCCTAAAAATATCATAGGAGTATTTTTTACAACCATACCCATGTCCGGTAATGTAATTTGGGATTGTCTAAATGATTCATGGAGGTTTAGTCTTTGCATTTGACAAGCTTCATTTCTAAGCATTAGTCAATTGGTTTACTGAAATGTTGTGTAATATCTTTATGTATTAAACTCTAGAGATAAATGTTTTGGGGTGTAACTTTAATGAATTATTAGACTTTGGGATTTCTAAGCATGAGATTTTTGGAGTATTCTCATCAAATTATTTTCAGTTATGAATGCAATACTCATCTAAAGTTCTCTGAAGTGATCAACCCCATTTCACTATTTTTATTATGAGAAAGTATGGATGCAACTTCTAATTGCATGTATTGTAGAGTGATGTTATAATGAATCTACTCATGTATTTATTTTAATATTGAAGCATTTCTTCATGTTTTTATTGTAAAGAAGTAGCTTGGTCCATTTCTAAGCAAATGTTGCATTCAAAGAACAATCTGGTTATCAAAAACAATTTTTCATAAAAACTAAAGCAACAAATATTTGGGGTTTGTCGTTTAGAATTATCCCATTTGGCAACCCAATCCAAGAAAATAAAACTACATATTTCAGAATATAATAGAGGAGCACTGCCTCTATAAAAATAGAGGGGGATATTATATCCTCGTGAGGTTTTTTTTTGGATCTTGACCAATCTGAACATCAACATTTGTATACTATCATTCTGAAGTATTTTATGGAGCGGTTCTCAACTACCCTACCTATGAAAAATGACCTCTATGCCTTGGTATAAGATGTTAAAAAGTGGAAGAACTATCTGATGGGAAAGGATACCATCATCCACACAGAACACCAACCACTCCAATATTTGTAGGCCCGGAGTAAGTTACAACAAACCAGGAACTACAAATGGATGGGGTTCTTACAATAATTTCAGCTAGTCATCAAGTGTAAGAAGGGTAGCACAAACATGTTGGAAGACATAATTTCAAGGCCACCCAGATCCAAGATTATAGATTTGGGAAATATGATGCACATGGATCCTTTTACCCATGATGCATATAGAGAGGAATACACAAAAGATGAGGAGATGCACTAAAAGAAGAAAAAAGTGTTTTGAAAATCAGACATATCCATTTGAAAGTACATGAGATATTAAAGAAGTCACAGGAAAAGTACAA
>SNQJ01S0032054.1:0-11902 GCA_010110895.2 Picea sitchensis
ATGTGGTCAAAAATAATAATCATAATTAAACATATAACAAGAAAGGGGTAAGAAATTCAATTAAATTATTAAAATCAATTTATAATGGGGGATTAAAATTTTAAAAGGGAAATTATTGTTTTATCTTCATATGCTAATTCAATTTTTAATTAAAAAGAAAAAGGGGTAAATGCTTGTTTTTCTACACTTGCTAAATTGATTTTTAGTTAAAAAGGGAAGAGTGGGAAACTTAAAAGAAATAGGAAACTAAAGGAAAAAGGGGAAACATAAACAAAAGGGGAAACATAAGAAAAAGTTGAATGTCTAACTTAGTAAGGAGTTTTGCCTTGGGAACTTGTTATTTTTTAACTCAACTAGGAATTAAGTAAGGCGTAAGTCATTTAAGAAGTGTAAGGGAATTTTTGGACACCTAGGAGCGTTTTTAGGAATGCTTTTAGGGGGGTGAGGGAAATAGGAATAATTAATTAATTAATAAAAATGAATTTCTGGTGCAACTACAGGATGGGTGACATGTGTACGAGGGAGGTTTTTCCTAATTAATTAAATGAAAAGGGAATTTAATGAGAATTTGGGAAACTAATTACTTGAAAAATTCTATAAAAAGGATGGAGGAGGAGTAGTATGGATATCATCTTTATGTGTAACGTTACATTGCTGAATTTTTGTCTTGACTGACTTATCCTGTGGGAGTTGGGATACCAAGCTTGAGTAACGAGTGGTAGCTCAACCTTGTGAGGTGAGCTAGGTCCTAGTGGTTCTCTGGTATTGTGTGCATGGCCCCTTTGCTGCTCAGGGGGAAGAAGAGTACCGCTAGCATTGGCTAGGAGGTACCTGTTAGGTCACATCGATTGGAAAGCGGGGGCTAGACAGAGTGCACATGGGACAACAAATCGGAGTTGTCGCATTTGGATATGGTACGCATGCATTTATGTTTGAATGGTAGATTAATATTGTTCCCATGCTTTCATTATTGTACTTCTTTTATGTAAAGATTATGTTTTATTCAACATTTTATAATCAATGAACTTAAAGTCATCCCAGCCTTACGCTTGTTTCATTTGAACTGACTCACTTGGCAAACCCAACTCGGATTGCTATGACTTTTCTATGTTTGTTTTATTGAATATTACGAAGAAATTTGTGTTTTATCTTATGTCCCTTATCTCTTTAGTCATCAGTCTATGCCTAATCAGTCGACCAGGAGCTGAATCAATGGTCAACACTTCTGTGTTTAAAGACCTATATATTCAAATTCCCTTCTTTCCTGTGCATGGATGATGAGTGAAGGATAACTTTTGCCCAGTTGTCTATCCCTTTCTTATCTCTGCTTTTCTGATTGATCTCTAATCCTTGCGCATTCTTGTGAATGAGTATACTTGCGTTTTCGATTGATTCATGGCTGACCGATTAGTCCCTCGCCTCCTTGTGATTGGATTCTTCTACTTTTTTTATGATAAAACCCTGCATTTTGATTGATGAATCCCAACGCCTTGATCGGTAAATATCAGTGTTTTAATATGTTAATGTCTTTGTTTATTTCAGATGTGTCTGCGAATTTACTGTGTTTGTGTTTTGATAAAACCACAATGAATTATATGTGAACTGTAATTAGCGAATAGGTGATTGATGACAACATTTTTTATATTTATAGGCAGTACACTTTATCGGGATCAAATTTCTACTTCATATTTTATATTACCCAACGATTTAAGGAACAACGATTTAATGGAATTTGATTTATTAATGGGTGGAAATAATGTTAATGGATAGAAAATCTATTGACGACGATTTTAGACGTATTGTATAGTGATATGATGGATAAGTATTGTATGCTAGTTTGTTTAGCTATATATTTTTAACTGCAAATTTCCATTTGGACTGCATTAACCACAACAAATTTAACTATATTTACCCAGGATTTTCAGACAACGACCTTGTTTATACCCAACAATTTCAGACTAGAAATCGAGGTCCCGTGGGATGTTTCCTTGACTTGGCACTAGTGTTGAAAACTTGGTGTGTGGAATGACTTTGACTCTCGATGATTGATGATTTATCTCTTCAAAATTGACAATTGGACTTCTCACAGATTGTTATGCCCATGATTTTATCTTTAGATTGTGTTCTTACATATGAATGATCACGGATTTTTACTGAGTGAGACTTCGTGGTATTGGTTGTTGTAAATGGATTTTTGACAGACTAATCTATACTATGACCGTGGGTTTATTTATGTCAATGTCTTCTTATTAAATGATACATCTGCATTTTTCCTTTGGTTATGTCTGTGTTTCATTTTAAATAATAAGTCTGCGTTTTTTTGGATTTGTTTGCGAATTGTTGTATTTTTGGATGGCGTTTTTACCTGCGTTGGAATGGTTTTATACCTGCATTTTTACCCACAAATTTATGGTGAGATACCTTCATTTTTACCAAGCAATTTCATTGTGATATACCTGTAGTATACCAACGATTTCCATGGTGATATACCAATGAAATTCATTATGATTTTCTAGCAAATTAATATCATGGTCACCTATGTTTTTTGTGTTGTTGATAGAGAATCTTAGGTAGCGTATTTAATATCATGGATATCTGCATTCCTCTTATATCTGCATTCATTTATTTCTACGCTTAAGCAACCCATAAATTTAAATATGTGTTTCCATTAAATAGAGAGTGATACTGTTGGAATAGACAGGGGCTTTTTTTAATATTGATAGCATTTTTATGATAGTTATTTATTGACAACGTTTCCATGAATTAAATGACCTCTACATCATATTTTTAGCTCTGCGATTCACCTATATATTCCCTGCTAGCATCATCATTTAATTTACTCTGTGTTTTACATGTACATTGGGTGCATTTTAATACACTGGCAACATTCTTAATATGTGGGTAAGCGATTTTATACATCCTGTGGCAGTGCATCCCCATGATCTAGACAACTATATTTGTAGACAACAATTTTTGGGTAATGTTAGACAATGATTTGGTATTATTTAGTCAACAATGTTGTAATGTATCACAATGATATGGTTGATTGGAAATCACACCTTTTCCAAACTATTCACAACAGTTACCCCAACACAACGATATATTGAATTTATAAGTCACAGAAATTTCAAATGTATTCGATGTATTGTAATATGAATAATTTGTTATTTCACTTTCACTAAAACAATTATATTCGATGTATAGTTTTTGTTTTAAAAGACAATTTTTTTTTATAAGGTAGAAATATAGTTTCAATTTCATTTAGCGAATTCTTAAGATAGCAATTTCATAAGATAGTGATGTAGTTTCAATTTTAAATAGAGATATAAGATAACAAATTTGTATAGTTTCAGTTTTACCAAATAGTGATTTTAGTTTCAAAGGAAAGCGATATATACTTATTTGATTTTAGGATTGGAAATAGTTGCAATGAACTAAATGTTTAATAATAATTATTTATTGTGTACAGATTGATTTGTTGCGCAAGTAAATTATTATGTTGTATGAATGTCATAGTCACCTTTTTGACTCGTCGGTTGGGTGCTAGTGTTAGTCGTCGTGTGGTTAGATAGTTAATTCGGTCTCCTAGCGCATTGATTTCAACTTGGGTTAAGGGTCCAGTTATGTTATGTTGCGCCATGGTTATTGTCATGCCCAACGCCTAGAGACGACATGATTCCTGATGAGGGGATCATTGTGCGCCCTGATGGATAGAGGTGAATGATAACTTGGATGGATTATGTGATTCCTAATGTGGGCGTTTGTTCGTTGTAGTTGATGTTGGTTCTTGGTTTTGTAACGCCTTAATGATTTTGGTTTTACGTGCCATAGAGGGTTCTAGTTACTGGTAGTCGATGCCTTTGTGTCGAGATTGTTGATGTTATCCTTAGGCTTGTAGTTGTTGTCTTGCTTATGTTGGGTAGGTAGTCATTTGTATTGTCCTTTGTGTCACAGGTTCATCCAGTTGACTGATGTGCTAATGTGTTGGGTCATTGGTTATCTGTTTCCTGATTGTGTATGTTGTGTTCTTCGTCAAGCTGTGTTGATTACTTGTTGTCTTTGATTGCCTTCCTACTTATATATATATATATATATATATATATATATATATATATATATATATATATATATATATATATATATATATATATATACTATACTATATATATATATATATATATATATATATATATATATATATATATATATTATTAATAAGCTTGTATTACGTAACAATTGGGGTCATTCTGAGATGAGGGAGGGTTATGAAGTAAGAGAGAAGCTATTGATTAATCTAAAAAAATCCTCTTTCATGAAAACAAATCTCATTTAATTGGGTTTTGTCATTTCTTCAAATGAATTGAAGATGGATCACGAAAAGGTAAAGCAATGTCGAGGAAAATGAATTAGGTCACCAAGGGGTACCTTTGAGGAGAGAAGCTTCCATGGATTAGAAAGTTTTACTAAAAGTTCATCGGAAATTTTATTGGGATTAGTGCTCAAATGATGGATATAGTGAATAAAAGACACAAGTCTTTCAAATGGTCAGAGGATGTTGAGAGGAGCTTCAACATATTGAAGGAGAACATAACAGAACAATTGATTATGGTTCTTTGTATTTTTGGAAAGACATTCAAGTGAGAAGTGATGCAGTGGAGTTGCAATTGGAGGCGGTCTTAAGTAAGAGAATATAGACGGTTGCATATTTAGATTGAGAGAATATGAATGGAAGACCAAAATAAGTAATCCACATCTGACAAAGGGTTCTAATACCCTAATTCAAGCCTTGAAGAGAAATGGAGGCATTATCTAGGTACAAAGATTTTTTTATAGCAATAGCAAGCTTTGTAATTCTTAACTAAATGAATAAGGAAGTTAAATGGGAACATGCCAAGTGGGTAGAATTTGTCTAGGAGAATTCATATTTTGTTATTAAACACATTTATGGTAATGCTAACAAGTTTGTTGATGGTGGCGAGGGAGGGAATTTCCGGTCCGTCCATCCGGTCATCCGGCCTCCATCCATCGGTCCATTCCATCCATCCATTCCATTCCATTCCATCCATTCCATCCATTTCCATCCGTCCATGTCCATCCTTCCATCCGTGCTCCATCCATCCCTCCATCCATCCATCGTCCTTCCATCCATCCGTCCATTCAAGTCCATTCCATTCCATTCCATTCCATGTATTGTTCATTCCATTCCATTCCATTCCATTCCTTCCATTCATTCCATTCCATTCCTCCATTCCATTCTTCCATTCCATTCTTTCTTCCATTCATTCCATTCCATTCCATTCCATTCCATTCCCTATTCATTCCATTCCATTCCATTCCATCCATTCCATTCCATTCCATTCCATTCATTCCATTCTTCCATTCCTTCCATTCCATTCCATTCCATTCCTTCCATTCCATTCCATGTCTCATCCATTCCATTCCATTCCATTCCATTCCATTCCATTCCATTCCATTTCATTCCATTCCATTCCATTCCTTCCATTCCATTCCTTCCATTCCATTCCATTCCATTCATTCCATTCCTTCCATTCCTTCCATCCATTCCATTCCATTCATTCATTCATTCCATTCCATTCCATTCCATTCCATTCCATTCCGTCCATTCCTTTCTTCCATTCCATTCCATTCCATTCCTTCCATTCCATTCCTTCCATCCGTCCGTCCATCCATCCATCCATCCTCCTTTCCATCCATCCATTCCATCCATCCATCCGGCCATCCATCCATCCATTCCATTCCGTCCATTCCTCCTCCATCCATCCTCCTTCCATCCATTCCATTCCTTCCATTCCATTCCGTCCGTCCATCCATCCTCCATCCATCCATCTCGGTCCTCCATCCTCCAATAAAAATAAGGATGTGGACGAATAAATTACTACCTTCAACCAAAGATATTAAACGCCATATATGAAATTATAAATTCTTTTAATATAACATGCATTTGGGACATAAATCTCAAAAGCTTGTAAACATGCAAGTGTATCCATATCAAATACTAATATTTTCATTTTTTCTAACTCAAATAGATTATTGAAGAGATATTTCATTAAACTTAGAATTTCAATGCTTCGACAGTTTCATTTGTTTTGCTAAACACATTAGTAAACAAATATTTCATTAAATTAGAATTGGAATGACTATAAAGTTTCATGCAAAATGGATATACATGTCAGTATCAACTCGTTCTTTTTTATGCCTTAGTATTGAGAGGTTATTTCTCATTTTTTATCTTATCAATAGTTAGATCGAAACTTTCTGGTGTACTCAATTCCTTCTTTTTACTTTGAAGTTATGGGGTATTTATCTTAACCACCTAAATTCACACAAATTTACTAAGGAAAAAGACTCAATTGGTCTATTATTTATTGTTTACTATCAATCGACATGAAACTATATATTTATGTAATCTAAATGTACTCATTTCATTATTCATGAACCATAAATAATAAATGCATCTTAAAATGGGAAATTAGAAGAAAAATCTAGAAATTAATTCAACCATGACATAACTATAATTATTCTATATTAGTTCAACACAATTCAAAAATACAGTTAGGAAGACTTAAATTTATTTTGAATTGTTCTGGCTAGTTAGGATGAGGGCGTTCCACCCAACCATAGACTCCATGTTACACTAGTTCTATTTGCAACATGAGCCACCCCCAAGATAAGGATAAGAATACACAAGGGACACACTCTTCCTATAAATAGCTCTAATTTCTCTTCTCACATCCTAATGGGCATCTCCATTCTAGATCATGAGGTCCACTTTTGAAACATTTTGACCATGTATATACCTCTTAAATATTCTTTGACCATAATAAATATAAGTATATTGTTTTATGGAATTAATTGATGAATGGAATGTGGTGAATGATTAAGTGTATGATGTATCTTACTTTAGCTATGGTTTTCATGGTTTTATGAGTATTTGTAGCTTTAATTTCTCTTCTCATAGCTAATGGGCATCTCCATTCTAGATCATGAGGTCCACTTTTGAAACATTTTGACCATGTATATACCTCTTAAATATTCTTTGACCATAATAAATATAAGTATATTGTTTTATGGAATTAGTTGATGAATGGAATGTGGGTAATGATTAAGTGTATGATGTATCTTACTTTAGCTATGGTTTTCATGGTTTTATGAGTATTTGCATGTTACACTAATCCATGCTCCAAGTAGGTCGAATGGAGGGAGAATTACTACTCCAATATGGCATGAGAAAAAAAGGGATCATGTCCCCTCATCCACCTCTAAATTATTCCAAGCCTTCAATACACCTCATTGGAAAACATAATCCATTCAAATTGTTGACTCAAGGAAGGAAATCTGTCAAGGGATTTGATACCTAGAACTTATGACCCTCATTAGGAAGGAAATCTGTCAAGGGATTTGATACCTAGAACTTATGACCCTCATTATAGGGACCCTAGAGAAACAATCCCTTCAATAAAGGAGTGATTGAGTGGATGATTGATTTAAACTCTTAGTACAAGTAGAAGCTAGGTTCTAGTGATAGGAATTTAGTCATTATTGTTAATCAAATTATATTTTTGGAGAACTCAAACATCCTTGAGACATATTTATGTTTTTGAGATAGTATGTTAATGAAGAATTTGCACTTTCAGATTTGATATCATTAGTAGTTTTTAAGGTTCCATGTAATATCCTTGAGTGTGGCACACTCAAGGTTGGACAAGGGCATTTGTACCTTTATTTCATTTCCTTTACTTTCAACATTCTCTAGTTCATTTTACTCGTAGGGTATGTTGTGCATAATTTCTACATTTCTTGTAGCAACGATTTATTTCCTATAACAACAATCTATTTCTTGTAGAAATTTTTCTTGTTTCATTTCCTTTATTTCCAATATTGTTTAGTTCATTATACTTACATTATATGTTGAGCATGAATGCTACATTTCTTGTAGCAATAGTTCATTTCCTATAATAATATTTCACTTCCTATAGCAACACTTTGTTTCATGTAGTAGAATTTTCATTACATTGTTTTAGGTAGTTTTAATGATGCGTTTCCATCGCCGAAAGAACTATGTTAGACTTGGACTGCTTCAGCCTTATTTCATAATGGATTAGTTTTTTTTTTCACGATTTAATTCAATATTTTAGTAGAACGTCTACTTTAAGACTTGCTCTATTTTCATTAGAACAACTTAGGTAAATACAACTCTGCGTTTCAACAAGTTTACTTCTTGATTTTAGATCAACATCCTAAATCGAATTACTTATATTTTCAACCTTGCATTCTTCCTATTGCGGTCTTGCACCCAATATTTCCTTACCATCAGAAAAAGTACGGGTTGGTCATTAGGTTACACGATCCCTTTCAATTGTATTTTGCAGCGTTGTTTCCAAGTAGTTTGAAGTTTTCTCTTCAATTGAATTTCATTTTTCTTTTATGTATTGTTGGATTGATTATCATTTGTTTTTCCCTGCTAAAGTAATCTTTGTAGTCTAATGATGAACATGGTTTTCCTTGCTTAGATAGGTGCATGTGTATGGAGTTTTCACATAGAGTGCACAATACCTCTCAAGTTTGTATGAACCCCATGCTAAGTTGACATTTAAATTTGTAAGTTAAGGAATGTAGAATTGTTGTTTCTATCTTTTTGGCACCATACACTAGGAGGTGATAAAAACTGCATACCTTTTATCATATTTTTATTGTCAAAAAGAAGAAAAAAAATTACATTGAATGAATTTCATCAATTCATCAAAGGAAAAAAAAAACTTAAATTATATTTCATTTTTACTTATTTTTGAACATTTTTAAAATTCATGCCTTGAACTAGAGATAAATTTGGAAAATTATTACCAAAATCACCCATTTCTAAACCAAGTACAATCAATCAATAATCGCAACAATTTGATTGTGAGGCATCCATCCAAGAGGAAAAAAAAAATTGTGGACTTATTAGATGAGGAAGAAATAAATTTTGTAAATCTCTAAGAAGAAGAAGGATCCCCATCTCAATGCACAATTTCTAGTGATGGAGATTAATATGAAGTCTTTTATTTTACCATTCATGAAACCAATGGAGAAAAAAGGGTGAAAAACATTAATCCTTCTACTCTTCCTCACTTCAATGGCCTTACTATAGAAGACCATAATACTTTTCTATTTGAGTTTGTAGTTGTTTATAGGACTTATGACTACACATTATATGATCAAAAGATCAATCTTTTTCCCTCTACACTAAAGGAATCAAGATTTATATGGTTAATGAAACTATAAGGAAACATCATCAGTAGTTGGAACCAAATGAAGAAATTTTTTTATTGAAAAATACAAGGACTAATGCAAAGAAGGGGATAAGAGATGATATCTTCCAAATTATTCAAGGAGATAACGAATCATATGAAAACTATGAGAAAGGGTTTCAACTCAACTACAAGAGAGCTCACAATTGTACATTGGATGAATACTCACTATAACGTTTCTTACATAGAGAGATAAGAGAAGAATTCATGGAAACCTTAAATTTCCTTGCAAATGGAAACATCTTCTAGCTAGAGTATGAGGACATCAAGAAAATATTGAATAATTACTCTAGATACACATGGAATAAGGGTATGAATGGAAGATTATGGTAATACAATCATGTAACCTTGCAACTCTTACTAAGAATGAAATAGGAATATTATTACAAGGTATGAAAGATGAAAGTTTTCATTCACTAGCCATGTAAATGGATACATTGCAAATCAAGAAGAAGAGAGAAGACATAGAAAGGGATTTGACCATTTTTTTTTTCCTAAATGCACAAAGAAGCACCCTAGGAATGAATTCCCACTCAATAATAAAAAGGTTTGTGCAATTTTTGAAAACCCACATCCAACTAACAAGTTCCCTTCTTTGTTAGGTATAAAAGTTAAAAACTTTGTTAATCGCTTGAATTCCCATCGTTTAATAATTTCATTAACTTGTCAGTAGGGAACCGACCCATCGCTTCACTAGACCACTGTCTATTAAAACTTGTCACCGCCATCATGCTAGCTTAACCGGCCACTAGTTCACTAAACCATTGAGGATTAAAACCTGTCACTGGCCACCGGGACACAATAACAATACAGTCTTTTTAAGTTTTCTCTTGTCTAGTTGATGAAATTTACTTGATGGGTCATGTTATCTGACAATTTTGTTAATCGGGTCTCTGACCACCAGGGAAATATAAGACTTATTTATTTGGAGTGAAGGTCGGTCCAGTTGATAAGTTGGACTTGTGAATGTTTCTACATGCTTGTGATTTTAATAATACCAACGTCTCAAATATTTTCAACAATTCCTCTTTCTTGATGAATGTTATAGTCTCTGATTATTACAATATTCAATTTCACAATGTATATTCAAATGGACTTAATCCACCATCTTCCAAAGATATGATTCCTTCTTGGATATCCTTCGTTCGATCTCGTTCCTCTCCAATTGATATCGAACCAGCCTATCCTCTATTTACAGTGGCTCTCTCTTGTCACACATAAACTTAATCAAGGGTTGATTGTCACCCACAATTGACTTCATTGAACCTTTCAATTATTAACTTATATATGTGTAAAGAAAATATAATTCACAATCACACAGGGTTAATTTACAATCCTATTATTCATATATTCACACACACATGATCGATGAACAAGAAAATTGAACTAGAAAAGATACATAGTGAGGGGAGTCCCAACATAGTAACTCCATTACCAATATTTTTTTGATAGCGATTCCACACTTCATCTCCCCATTCTAGTTCACTTCTCCAACCAACTAACTCTTACATTCTTCTTTAGATATCTCTCAATTACAAACTCAAACTATGGTTATATGCATAGTGAGGATGATTGATCTTGATCCACTAAGGATGCAATCAAATCATCTACTCAAACTATGGTTATATGCATAGTGAGGATGATTGATCTTGATCCACTAAAGATGCAATCAAATCATCTATTTTTCACAAATATTAAATCTAATACTAAAAATATTAACCTCCAGATTGACTCAATCTTCAATCTAATCAAGTCTGACTCCTACATAATTATGGGAAGTCACAACAGTCCTACCTCGTCGTTTTCCAATCTTTGACCTATGATGGATGTTCTTGCATCAGACTCCTAGGATACAAAAGTTTCATGTACTCTTGTAAATGAGTCTTCAAACTATTGCATTCCTCCTAGATCTTACAGTTTACTTTGTTGTTATTCCTTTGTTTAGATGTATTGTTGCTTCACTTCTAATTGAAACCCTTGCCTATTTGCTACAATTTATTCATCATCTATATTTTGCTTGTACTTGTTCCTCTTATGTCAAATATTTTGCTTCATATTTGTATGCAATTCCAGGTTCTTCAATATATTATCCATTCTTCTATAAACCACCCTCTTTTTTTTTTAGGTTTGAAAGTGGTAAGATGATTTGAATTTGAGACTGGCTTCCAAAATTCTCCAAACAAATTGATCAATGTTCATTACTTTTTTAAAGTTTTCTCCTCTTGGATCCCATAGTATACTTGATTCATGTATATCTATTTTTATTTCATATGTGTATTCACCTTAAATCTTGAGTTTTCTTTGAATATCCATCGCTTCTATAAATTCTTTGATTATAACTGCACATGAAACAAATGTATTAAAGAAAACAATTACTTCTTCATGTCCCTTATTCCATTATCTTGCATAGTTTGCACCCTTATTATTTGTCTTTTTGGTATTATTCAAATAATCCTTTTCATGATTTGCATAAGGATCAAACAAGTTTTCAAACACCTCAAATTAATTATCATCAACACTCAAAATTTATTTCACTAAATCATCCATGTTGCTAGCCTTTTCATTGATAAAAACATAAAATTCATCTACATCAT
>SNQJ01S0032054.1:17169-57740 GCA_010110895.2 Picea sitchensis
GGAAGGAAATCTGTCAAGGGATTTGATACCTAGAACTTATGACCCTCATTATAGGGACCCTAGAGAAACAATCCCTTCAATAAAGGAGTGATTGAGTGGATGATTGATTTAAACTCTTAGTACAAGTAGAAGCTAGGTTCTAGGGATAGGAATTTAGTCATTCTTGTTAATCAAATTATATTTTTGGAGAACTCAAACATCCTTGAGACATATTTATGTTTTTGAGATAGTATGCTAATGAAGAATTTGCACTTTCAGATTTGATATCATTAGTAGTTTTTAAGGTTCCATGTAATATCCTTGAATGTGGCCCACTCAAGGTTGGACAAGGGCATTTGTACCTTTGTTTCATTTCCTTTACTTTCAACATTCTCTAGTTCATTTTACTCGTAGGGTATGTTGTGCATAATTTCTACATTTCTTGTAGCAACGATTTATTTCCTATAACAACAATCTAGTTCTTGTAGAAATTTTTTCTGTTTCATTTCCTTTATTTCCAATATTGTTTAGTTCATTATACTTACATTATATGTTGAGCATGAATGCTACATTTCTTGTAGCAATAGTTCATTTCCTATAATAATATTTCACTTCCTATAGCAACACTTTGTTTCATGTAGTAGAATTTTCATCACATTGTTTTAGGTAGTTTTAATGATGCGTTTCCATCGCCGAAAGAACTATGTTAGACTTGGACTGCTTCAGCCTTATTTCATAATGGATTAGTTTTTTTTTCATGATTTAATTCAATATTTTAGTAGAACGTCTACTTTAGGACTTGCTCTATTTTCATTAGAACAACTTAGGTAAATACAACTCTACGTTTCAACAAGTTTACTTCTTGATTTTAGATCAACATCCTAAATTGAATTACTTATATTTTCAACCTTGCATTCTTCCTATTGCAGTCTTGCACCCAATATTTCCTTACCATCAGAAAAAGTACGGGTTGGTCATTAGGTTACACGATCCCTTTCAATTGTATTTTGCAGCGTTGTTTTCAAGTAGTTTGAAGTTTTCTCTTCAATTGAATTTCATTTTTCTTTTATGTATTGTTGGATTGATTATCAATTGTTTTTCCCTGCTAAAGTAATCTTTGTAGTCCAATGATGAACATGGTTTTCCTTGCTTAGATAGGTGCATGTGTATGGAGTTTTCACATAGAGTGCACAATACCTTTCAAGTTTGTATGAACCCCATGCTAAGTTGACATTTAAATTTGTAAGTTAAGGAATGTAGAATTGTTGTTTCTATCTTTTTGACACCATACACTAGGAGGTGATAAAAACTGCATACCTTTTATCATATTTTTATTGTTAAAAAGAAGAAAAAAAATTACAATGAATGAATTTCATCAATTCATCAAAGGAAAAAAAAAAATTTAATTAGATTTCATTTTTACTAATTTTTGAACATTTTTAAAATTCATGCCTTGAACTAGAGATAAATTTGGAAAATTATTACCAAAATCACCCATTTCTAAACCAAGTACAATTAATCAATAATCACAACAATTTGATTGTGAGGCATCCATTCAAGAGGAAAAAAAATATTTGTGGACTTCTTAGATGAGGAAGAAATAAATTTTGTAAATCTCTAAGAAGAAGGATCCCCATCTCAATGCACAATTTCTAGTGATGGAGATTGATATGAAGTCTTTTATTTTACCATTCATGAAACCAATGGAGAAAAAAGGGTGAAAAACATTAATCCTTCTACTCTTCCTCACTTCAATGGCCTTACTATAGAAGACCCTAATACTTTTCTATTTGAGTTTGTAGTTGTTTATAGGACTTATGACTACACATTATATGATCAAAAGATCAATATTTTTCCCTCTACACTAAAGGAATCAAGATTTACATGGTTAATAAAACTATAAGGAAACATCATCAGTAGTTGGGACCAAATGAAGAAATTTTTTTATTGAAAAGTACAGGGACTAATGCAAAGCAAGGGGATAAGATATGATATATTCCAAATTATCCAAGGAGATAATGAATCATATGAAAACTATGAGGAAGGGTTTCAACTCAACTACAAGAGAGCTCACAATTGTACATTGGATGAAAACTCACTATAACGTTTCTTACATAGAGAGATAAGAGAAGAATTCATGGAAACCTTAAATTTCCTTGCAAATGGAAACATCTTCTAGCTAGAGTATGAGGACATCAAGAAAATATTGAATAATTACTCTAGATACACATGGAATAAGGGTATGAATGGAAGATTATGATAATACGAATAAGGGTATGAATGGAAGATTATGGTAATACAATCATGTAACCTTGCAAMTCTTACTAAGAATGAAATAGGAMKATTATTACAAGGTATGAAAGATGAAAGTTTTCAKTCACTAGMCATGTAAATGGATACATTGCAAATCAAGAAGAAGAGAKAAGACATAGAAAGGGATTTGACCATTTTTTTTTTCCTAAATGCACAAAGAAGCACCCTAGGAATGAATTCCCACTCAATAATAAAAAGGTTTGTGCAATTTTTGAAAACCCACATCCAACTAACAAGTTCCCTTCTTTGTTAGGTATAAAAGTTAAAAACTTTGTTAATCGCTTGAATTCCCATCGTTTAATAATGTCATTAACTTGTCAGCAGGGAACCGACCCATCGCTTCACTAGACCACTGTCTATTAAAACTTGTCACCGCCATCAGGCTAGCTTAACCGGCCACTGGTCCACTGGTTCACTAAACCATTGAGGATTAAAACCTGTCACCGGCCACCGGGACACAATAATAATACAGTCTTTTTAAGTTTGCTCTCGTCTAGTTGATGAAATTTACTTGATGGGTCATGTTATCTGACAATTTTGTTAATCGGGTCTCTGACCACCAGGGAAATATAAGACTTATTTATTTGGAGTGAAGGTCTGTCCAGTTGATAAGTTGGACTTGTGAAGGTTTCTACATGCTTGTGCTTTTAATAATACCAACGTCTCAAATATTTTCAACAATTCCTCTTTCTTGATGAATGTTATAGTCTCTGATTATTACAATATTCAATTTCACAATGTATATTCAAATGGACTTAATCCACCATCTTCCAAAGAGATGATTCCTTCTTTGATATCCTTCGTTCGATCTCATTCCTCTCCAATTGATATCGAACCAGCCTATCCTCTATTTACAGTGGCTCTCTCTCGTCACACATAAACTTAATCAAGGGTTGATTGTCACCCACAATCAACTTCATTGAACCTTTCAATTATTAACTTATATATGTGTAAAGAAAATATAATTCACAATCACACAGTTTTAATTTACAATCCTATTATTCATATATTCACACACACATGATCGATGAACAAAAAAATTGAACTAGAAAAGATACACAGTGAGGGGAGTCCCAACATAGTAACTCCATTACCAATATTTTTTTGATAGCGATTCCACACTTCATCTCCCCATTCTAGTTCACTTCTCCAACCAACTAACTCTTACATTATTTTGGCCTCTCATCCCTCTTCTTTAACTCTTACATTCTTCTGGCCTCTCATCCCTCTTCTTTAGATATCTCTCAATTACAAACTCAAACTATGGTTATATGCATAGTGAGGATGATTGATCTTGATCCACTAAGGATGCAATCAATTCATCTACTCAAACTATGGTTA
Source organism: Picea sitchensis (assembly GCA_010110895.2). Lineage (NCBI taxonomy): Eukaryota > Viridiplantae > Streptophyta > Pinopsida > Pinales > Pinaceae > Picea > Picea sitchensis. Next base: position 20,803 of record SNQJ01S0032054.1, read on the forward strand.
TATGCATAGTGAGGATGATTGATCTTGATCCACTAAGGATGCGATCAAATCATCTATTTTTCACAAATATTAAATCTAATACTAAAAATATTAACCTCCAGATTGACTCAATCTTCAATATAATCAAGTCTGACTCCTACATAATTATGGGAAGTTACAACAGTCCCACCTCGTCGTTTTCCAATCTTTGACCTATGATGGATGTTCTTGCATGAGACTCCTAGGATACAAAATTTTCATTTACTCTTGTAAATGAGTCTTCAAACTATTGCATTCCTGCTAGATCTTACAGTTTACTTTGTTGTTATTCCTTTGCTTAGATGTATTGTTGTTTCACTTCTAATTGAAACCCTTGCCTATTTGCTGCAATTTATTCATCATCTGTATTTTTCTTGTACTTGTTCCTGTTGTGCCAAATATTTTGCTTCATATTTGTATGCAATTCCAGGTTCTTCAATATATTATCCATTCTTCTATAAACCACCCTCGTTTTTTTTTAGGTTTGAAAGTGGTAAGATGATTTGAATTTGAGACTGGCTTCCAAAATTCTCCAAACAAATTGATCAATGTTCATTACTTTTTTAAAGTTTTCTCCTCTTGGATCCCATAGTATACTTGATTCATGTATATCTACTTTTATTTCATATGTGTATTCACCTTAAATCTTGAGTTTTCTTTGAATATCCATCGCTTCTATAATTTCTTTGATTATAACTGCACATGAAACAAATGTATTAAAGAAAACAATTACTTCTTCATGTCCCTTATTCCATTATCTTGCATAGTTTGCACCCTTATTATTTGTCTTTTTGGTATTCTTCAAATAATCCTTTTCATGATTTGCATAAGGATAAAACAATTTTTCAAACACCTCAAATTAATTATCATCAATACTCAAAATTTATTTCACTAAATCATCCATGTTGCTAGCCTTTTCATTGATAAAAACATAAAATTCATCTACATCATAACCACCATCAAAATGTTTATCATCCTTATAGGTATTTGGAAATAACTTTAAAGTTGGAAATTCACCAACAATGTACTTTCTTGCAAGTATAATTCCTTCAAGAAACTTTTACTGCTCTTTTTTTGTCTTACAATTCTTTATTTCTTCCTGAAATTTACCAATAAGTTCTTCACTCAGCTTTTTTCCTGCAACTTCTGAGAGTGCATCAATGTCTTCAACATTCTTCTCCATATCTTATGTTATTGGTTCCATTTCTTTGACATCCCTGTATTTTCTTGTTCTCAATTTTGTTAAGAAACTTTTCAAATAAAACTAAAATTTGAAATCATATTTACAAATCTAAATTTATTCTCCAATTACTTTATTCTTATTCATAAAAACTTGTTTTTCTAAGTTTCCATCCATTTCCCATTATAAAGTTTTGACATTGAAGATTTATTAGAAATTTTCTACCTTTACTATGCCTCTTTCATGCACTTGTAAAACACAAAAATACCATTTCCTCTTCCAATTTATCAACTTTCCAACTTTCTTGAACACACATTGTTTAAAATTTCTTTCAACTCCAAAGTATACTAGTTCTTTATCAAATAAGGAAACATGTAATAAACAAATTATTCCTTCAAGTTGACTATTTTAAATCACATTCTTGAAGTTTTTTCTTCAAATTTATGATTATAGGATGATGATCAACTAATGTTTTCTTCTGGGTCATCACTGTTGCAAGTTTTTTCTTCAAATTTATGATTATAGGATGATGACCAACTAATGTTTTCTTCTGGGTCATCACTGTTGCAACTTTGTTGTCGAGAAAATCTTGAAAATATTCATTACCCAATGACCTCATATGGTTTTCTCAATATTTAATCTCCATACCTACATAATCACCAATGTTATTATATATTAAGAAGAAAAATGCATATTGCATAATCCATCCTAAACCTTCATTTAATGATTCCAAATTTTCTTCGTTCTTGAACTAATATCCTTTTAAAACTCCTTGAAGCCAACGTATTACCATTTTTCATCAAAATTGGTTATATGCTGCCTTTGTTCTAAGAATTCCACCTTTTCTTTCCATTCCTCTTTAACTTTCCTTCCTTTACTAGCTTGTAATATTCTCATGCACTCTTCCTTCATTCTCTTACTTTATCATTCCCTTGTATAACACTGGTTTATTTCATTCTCTTGGCTTCCATATTTATAAGGATCATACCATTGATTGAAATTTAGAACCTTCTCTAGATTTTATGTTATTTCAAAACATGAATCTTTATTTGTTGGGGATCCTTCCATTATCAAGGTACTTATTCAATCTAAAATATTTTCCCTTTAACATCTTGTGAACTATCTCTATCTTCCATTGGACCTATTATAAGGTCGACTTTTCAATTTCCTTCTACAACATTAATTATAATACTGCTGCTAGGAATTCTTAGATGCTACTATAGACTAATTTTAACTCCACCATTTTTGGGCTTTGTTAGCCACTCTTCCAAAAGCCTTGATTCTTCTTCAAAATATATTGGCTCTAGATCTAAATGTTATCCTTCAATTTTTTTTTCCTCTTCTTGGTTGTCTTTATGAGGCAATTATGTATTGTTCATTGTTATGACAGTTTCCTGCACCTGCCTTTCAAAATCTGCATACCTTGACTGAAAACTATCTTGGTTTTGACCACCCTCATGAGACAATGTTGTCTCTTCAATTCTTTGTTCCATTTCTCTTTACATTCTTCATAACCTACAAACACAAGCTCACACAAATAGTTCCTATGAAAACCTCGAAAATCCTCTGTCTCATATGATGCTTTTGGCATCTTCTCCTTGTGTTGGACTGAATACTCCAAGCACTTCATGAAGATCTCTTCAGGTCGCTCATCCACATAATCATCTTCTCCAAGGATTAGTCCTTGTTTTGGATGACAAATGAGAACTATTTTTCTTGATTCAAAAGACTTCATTCTACATTCATATTTCATTAGTTTCTTGTTTGTCTTCAACCTGAATTTCATCCTATGCCTCAACTTCCTTGCAAATAATTGCACAATAAGCCACTTGACCTTCTTCTTCAAATCCAACCACATATCTGGTTTTCTTCAACTATCTCTTGTAACAAAGTTATCATCATACTCAATATCTCATTTAATTGATCCATCTCAATTTCAATACCTAACTCATTGGCATTTTCTTTCATCTTTTTGTGGCAATTTCCTACTTCAGAGCCCTTCATATCACTGTCCATATCCCTTTCTCTGATCTTCACTGTGCTCACTATGGGTTGTAATAATTCTCTATTGTAGCAAGTATTTTTCACCCTACTACCCAATACCTCACCAAGGTTACCCTATTGAACCTTCCCTTTTGGTATCTATGGTTCTATCCTATTAGAAACTTCTGAGGATCCACTGCTTCTCAGTTGCAATAGATTTGTGTTTCTACACTTTCACACTTTTTCAAGAGATTATGTCGATCTTGTTTCTTCACTTCTCCAACTTCAATAGTTGTAGGGCTCACCACCAATTTCTTGTTCACCTTTGCTTCTACCTACACAAACACATATTTTTCCAGATTTTAACTCCAAAATACAAAATACATAATTACTTGTCGGATATCCTCTAGGATCTCTTGTGTTCTCTGTTGTAACCTTCACTTATATCCACAATCTTTAGCAATTTCTTATTAGAATTGGTTTCCACACTCAAAACTAGGTATTAGGACCTGCTTTGATACCAAAAATGATGTCAATCGAATCAAATCTAACTGTCTTAAATACTCTTCACTTAAAAACTTTGTTAACCAATTGAATTCCCATTGTTTAATAATGTCATTAAATGAACACTAGGGAACTGGTCCATCGCTTCACATAACCACCATGGATTAATACTTGTCACTACCACTGGGCTTGCTTCACTGGCCACTGGGCCACGAGTTCACCTGACCAATGGGGATTAAAACCCATCACCAAACACCAAGACACAATAAAATGCACCTTTTTAAGGTTGCTCCTATCTGATTGATGGACTTTACTTGACAAGTCCTATTATCTGACAGTTTTGTTAACCGGTTCACCAGCCACTAGGGAAATATAAGAATGATTTATTTGGAGCGAAGGCTGGTTCAATTGCTAAGTTAGACCTGCGAAGGTTTCTCCAGGTATTTTATTTAACTAATACTTTCGCCAAAAATCTTTCCAACAATCCCTCTTGCTTGAAAAATGCTACAACCTCGAGCTATTCCAATATTCAATTTCACAATGTATTATTAAATGGACTTAAGCCACAATATTCCAAAGAGTGAATTCCTTCTTGGATCTCCTACTTTTGATCGTGTTCCTTTGCAATTGAGATTGAACCACCTTGTCCTCTATTTACCATGACTCGCTCTGGTCACACATGAACTTAATCAGGGTTGACTATCACCCACAATCGACTTCATTGAACTTGTTATGAACATAAATATACATATAAATAAGATATCAATAGATAATGATTAATTAATAAATTAATAAATAATAGTTAGTAATAATGAAAAGACACGTCTCAAAAGACATGACTGTTAGTAAGGGAACCCCTGTGTGGGTATATAATGGAGCCCTCATTCTCATTGTATAGATATCATCTATCATACATTATTTTATAATATAGTTGTCAAACAGGTTGTTTGTCACAAATGTTATGAACATAAATATACATATAAATAAGATATAAATAGATAATGATCAAATAATAAATTAATAAATAATAGTTAGTAATAATGAAAAGACATGTCTCAAAGGACATGATTGTTAGTAAGGGCACCATGTGTGGGTATATAAGCGAGCCCTAATTCTCATTGTATATATATCATCTATCATAAATTATTTTATAATACATTTTATAGTCCTTAATGGATTATTGTGTATTATCCTATTTATATTGGATATTCTTATAGTTATCAAACAGGTTGTTTGTCACATTGGTATCACAGCATTGTTTATGGTCCAGGGCATTGTCTACACTCAAAATTTTCAGATTTTATTTGAATCTATGGTCTTTGAGCACAATCTACCCTTGTTAATTCAAATCTCTACTAAACGAAACGAAGATCTTTCAACCAGGAATTAAATTTTTTTTTATTTATATCTCGTAGAAAGAAAAATATGTCGGTTACAAATCTAAGGTACCCATTTCGTGAATAAGTAATAAGAAAAGGAACTCCATGGGGTTATGCCTAAAGTCGCCATTGGTTGTACCAAAAGCTCTGTCTAGAAGTTGGAAAAACATCATCTGATTGATCAATTGGCCACTGGCACATGGCGTATCGAGGACGAGCAATAGAGAACAGGCGACGACTATCCATAAGGATATGCCAAAAGATTTTTAAACACATTGAATGCATCGAAAATACATAATCGTTGGTAAAATCATGACATAACAATTGGTAAATCTCGGTGAGCCAACTCGCAATTAGGAATCGCGCCCCTCCAAGGAGTATTTGACCATTAACCTATTTGAAAATATTCTCATTATAAACCCCAAATATCTCTTAAGAAAAGAGTCCAAGATTGGATTTCAATTTCCAAAGTGATAAAAGAATTCAAGGTATAGAATAACGAAATTATAAGGTTTTCCCCTTTAAAAAGTCATATACTAGATTTTTTATAAAGAAAAGCGGTGAGATATATCGTATTAAGATATAATATTATAGAAAAAGGAATTACAAAATTTTTGTACACCTAAGCCCTTATTTCCTTAAATCAAAAGGGAGTACGCTTTAAATAAAGTGTAAGTGTTTAGATGGATAAAAGAAGTTATACAAAGTTGCTTTAAAAAAAAAAATTATAAAAGGATTGAAGATCGAAAAAATATATATTTATATAAAATATAAATATATATATTAATTAGAAGAAATTTTATAAAAAAAGTCAATTTTGAAGAAAGGACTATTTCGAATATTGTGAAGATGATATTAAAGAGTTACAAGGAATTACAAGGGATTGAGTTTAAATTATCAAAGAGATATATAATCTCCATAATCAAAGTATTATTTACTGTAAATTTGCAATGAAAAACAAAATGGAGTCTAAAATGACAAATGTAAGATTTTCTTATGAAGGATGTTGCATTTCAACTTACGGGTCATTTACATTAAAGTGGATTATTCAAGGAAGATAGGTTAGCATCGTTATCATCATGACCCAAGATGAGAATTCTATTAATATTAATTTGGTGAATCAATTATTTATTTCGGAGCATAACATAAGTGAAAAGACCAATATTTTTTGCAAGAGACAATATGAAATTAAAGACTTGCAAGTAACAATTGATGATTATGAATATATATCTCAATTCAATGTTAAAACTATGTTTCAAGAAGAGATTGGCATCATTCTCGGGTTACGCTAGTTAACAAAGATAGGTACCTTCATTTTAAATATAGAAAAAAAGTTTGTGACTCTTCCCTATAAAAAAAAGATGATGACTCTTCAAGACATTACTATGAGGTCAAAATCGATAACACCTTCATCAAAAGACTTTAAAGATATATCGAAGGTGATCCTTCTAGATAATCAGAACTCGATATCAAAGATGCAAAAAGAATATGATGAAATTATTGTTGATAAAAACCAAGAAATATCTTGCTTAAAAAATCATAGTGAAAAACTAGGAGAAAGAGAATCGAGATCTCGGGAAGAAATTATCAGTAAATGATGAAGAAGCTTCTCGTTTGAAGAACCTTAATAAAAAAAAATCTTGAACAAGTTAAAAAGATGAAAGATGAAAAGCCATAGAATCGAAATATTATAAACAAAGTCGACAAATCAAAAGATGAAGAAGAAATTTCACGCGTAAGGGTTCATAAAAAAATTTACTAGCACAAATTAAAAATTTGAAGCATGATAAGAAGACTTTACAAGAAAAGATAGATTGCAAAACATCATTAGTTGACAAGGAAATGATGACAGACCTAATCAACCTTACAACTCAAAAGGAGGAAAATACAACTGATGTAAAGAATTTTTCAAATGTCAAGGTACAAACAAACGAGAGATATGAAGAAGACTCAATTCCAAAAGTTAATCAAGAAAAAGATGCAAGTATAAGAAATAAAGATCAAGTTGCAAGGATGCCTTATCGACATCCTAATCACAAAATTAGATATTTCATCTAATCAATGTCTCAACAGAAGGAAATGATATATATTTCAAAGAATATTACTTCTAGTACAAGTGGTGCTCAAAGTAGACGTTATCATAAGAGTTGAAATACATCAAGTTTCTTTCAAGAACCCTATAAACACACAGTTCCACAAAAGATTGAACTAGGGTGGCTAGACTCCTTTACAATTTGATAGTTCTGCTCAGCGTTTAGAAGATCCTATCATCTGAAGTCCTCAACGATCACTATCTTAAAGATGAAGAATCAAGAGACAATATTACAAACCATAAAAATCCTATTAAAAAAGATAGCTTTACTTTTGCAAATCAATATCTTCAATAAATTTTCTTTTACAACTCTATTATCTAGCAATTATAAATTCTTTAAAAAAATTCTTAGTATGCAACACTCTTCAGTTTGATACAAAATGCTTTGAAAATAAACAAATCCCCTCCAACATTTCAATTGTATCATTGATTTCTCAAATTTAAATTTTTCATTTGACACCATTCTACTTCCCAACACAACTTTAAATTACAACATTTTCACCTTTCACCTTTTCATGATTTACTTTTTGCTACCTAACAATGGCTAGTTTATCAATCTTAGTTTCACATTGATTTCAACCATAAAGTTTCAATATTTGTTTTATGGTACATTGTATGTTATTCTTCTCTAGTCATAAACGACACTCCGCATCCTCGGGAAACGTCAGATAAGATGTTGACCTAACTTTAAACGCCAACAAGTGCTTCTCCTATGGAAAATGTGGGATAAGATGTGTTGCTTTCATGATCAGTTGGCTAACCCTGGGATGCGTGATGTGCAAAATAGCGCTTTTCATTCCACCACTACTCAAAATTTAAATTGATATGATACAACGATGCATCTGTGTCTATCGATTTTATGTCGATTCATTTACATTTTATGGTTGTGAGGGCTATAGGTTATCCCTACATGTGCGGTGCCTAATGCCATTGTGGAAGACCTAATTTTTTTGGGAGGATTTTAAATATATACTTTCTAAGATAATTGATAACATATATTTATAGTTTTCTTATAAGGGAGCATAGTGTGAACAATGCAGTTAGAGCATTATTCTAGTCATTTCTAATTTTCAAGACAAACTTATTGATTTGATTAGAGGTAACAAATGTTCCACTCAATATTAATGAGATGGGATCTAGAACTAATTCTTATTTTTGACATTTGTATTGGTGAGGCATCACCTTTTAAGGTGGTAATAGAAGAGTGTTTTTTTTTTGTTGTACTACAATATTTAACAATATTGAATATTAAGTACTAAAGGTTAAAAGTAGCACTTCTCATGTGGTAATTAAAGTAATATAAGAAGTATTATATTATAAGAGTGTTATGATGTGTTGGCATGCATTTCTAGTTCTGCATTTATCATTTTGGACTGTTTGGTACTTTCTTTTGTTTTCTTTTTATACATGAATTTGTATGGACTATTTATTTTTCTTTGTTTTCTTTTTATATGAATTTATTCATTACAATACCACAAGCATAGATAGAGAAACCTTTAGGAATTCGTTTTCCCCTTATGTTTATAGACCTTCTCATCTTCTTCATGTTGCAACAATTTCCAACATTCATGCAAATAGCATCAAAGATATGATCTTCCATGGAACAACAACCTCATCCCAATATATTCACATATAAACTCATTTTCTTCTCTAGAAAGAAATGCTTTATTTTAATGTCATTTTTTCCTATTGTAAAAACATTATCATATACATATCAAGCTTCCTTTATGGATACTATAAATAGATTTTCTTTCCATATTGCTATGTTATTTTATAGTGACTATTATCCATGCTTATTGTTAACCATTTTCTGTCTAGTGGTACTTTTTGTTAAGAAACAATACTTTTGTTTTACATAAAATTACAAAAACATTGTGTCTATACCTATGTATCATGAAACCTTTTACTAGTAATGGTGCAATACCTTGGTTTTAGACATACTTAAATTTATTAAAAAAAATAATCCTAACTAAACAAAATCATTAGAAGGAAAACTAAAAACATTTTTAAAAGAAGGAATTTCTTTCTTACTTAGGTCTTGTTCAATTATATACACTTGAGATTGTATGTCATCCTCCTACTACCATACAACACACTTTATTTTAAAGCTTCACCGTAAATTATTTTGTTTCAAACTAACAACCAACTTAAATACCAATAAAAAAAACTAGCATGTGTCCTCATGATGATGAGTGAAGAATGTCTCCCACTGATAAAGGAAATATTCAATTTATGTGCACATATGATGCCAACCGGATCAACTCTAATTGTCTTAAATAATTGTCAGTTAACAACCATGTTAACCACTTGAATTCCCATCGTTTAATGATGTCATTAACTGGCCAGCAGGGGACCGACCCACCACTTCACTGAACCATGGGGATTAAAACCTGTCATCGCCATTGGGATTGCTTAACCGACCACTGGTTCACCAGACCACCAAAGATTAAAAGTTGTAATCGGCCATGAGGACACAATAATAATGCACATTTTTAAGGTTTCTCTGGTATGGTTGACGAAATTTACTTGACAAGTCCTGTTATTTGACAGTTTTGTTAATTGGGTCACTGACTATCGATGAAATATAAGACTTGTTTCTTTGGAGTGAAGGTTGGTCTGGTTTCTAAGTTGTATCTACAAATATTTCTACACACATGTGCCTTCACTAATACTAGTGTCTCAAATATTTGAGGCAATTCCTCTTGCTTGATAAATGCTACAACCCCTGATTATTCCAATATTTGTTTTCACAATGTATATCCAAATGGAATTCAACCACCATCTTGCAAAGAGATGATTCCTTATTGGATCTTCTCCTTTCAATCTCATTCCTCTCCAATTGAGATAAGACCACCCTGTCCTCTATTTACAATGACTCTCTCTCTTCACACATAAACTTAATCAAGGGTCAGTTGTTACCCATGGTCAACTTTATTGAACTCTTCAATTATTTACTTATATATGTGTAAATAAATAACAATTCACAATCATACAGGTTTAATTTATAATCATGTCATTCATAGATTCACACATATGCATGACCGATGAACTAGAAAATATACAATGAGGGGAGGCCTAATACAATAAATCCATTAACAATCTTTGTTACATAGCAATTAAACACTTCATCTCCCCATTCCTATTCACGTATCTAACCTACTAACTCTTACATTTTTATGTCCTCTCATCCCTCTTCTCTAGATCTCTCTTGATTACAATCTCAAACTATGGTTATATGCATAGTGAGGATGATTGATCTTGATCCACTAAGGATGGGATCAAATAATCTATTTTTAGTTAGTATTAAATCTAACACTAAAACTCTTAACCTCTAGATTGACTCTATCTTCAGTCTAATCAATTTTGACTCCTACATAATTGTCATAAGTTACAACACTCCAACCTCATCTTGTAGAATATTTCTAGAAGTAGAATCTATTAAAATTAAAATACAAATTTTAATTAAGGGAACCCACTCCCTTTTGTAAATTATGAAGACCTCCTAGAGGTCACTTTCCAATATTTGGCCTATAAAATTTTCATTATACTCCTAGGGTACAAAATTTTCATGGGTTCTTGTCAATGAGTCTTCAAACTATTCCATTCCTCCTAGATCCCATGCTTTACTTTGTTACTTCACTTTTAATTTCAACCCTTTCCTAACTGTTGCAATTTATTCATCATCCATTTTTTGCTTGTACTTGTTCATGTTGTCTCGGATCGGTTTCTTCATCTTTGTATGCAATTCTAGGTTCTTCAAGATATTATCCATTATTCTATAAACCACTTCTCTTTTTGTAGGTCTAAAAGTGGTAGTTTGATTTGAATTTGAGACTATCTTCCAAAATTCTCCAAATATTTTGATCAACATTTGTTACTTCTGTCAAGTTGTTTCCTCCTAGATCACATAGTCTAATTGCTTCATGTAGATATATTTTTATTTCACATGTGTATTCACCGTGCAACTTGAATTTTCTTTGAATATCCATCCTCTATGTAATTTCTTTGGTTATACCTGCACATGAAACAAACGTATTAAAGAAAACAATTACTTCTTCATGTCCCTTATTCCATTATCTTACATATTTTTCACCCTTCTCAATTTTATTTTTGATATTCTTCAAATAATCCTTGTCATAATTTTCATAAGGATCAAACAAGTTTTCAAACACCTCACATTCATTATCATCAACACTCAAAATTTATTTCACTAAATCATCCATGTCGCCAATCTTTTCATGGATAAAAACATCAAATTCATCTAAATCACAACCACCATCAAAATATTCACCATCCTTATAAGTCTTTGGAAATAACTTTAAATTTGGAAATGAACCAACACTATACTTTCCTGTAAGTATCATTCCTTCAAGAAACTTTTCCTGCTCTTGTTTTGTCTTCCAATTCTTTAGTTCTTCCTTAAATTTACCAATGAGTTATTCACTCAACTTTCATTTTGCAACTTCTGAGAGTGCAAAAATGTCTTCAGGATTTTGCTCCATATATTCTATTATAGCTTCCATTTCTTTGACATCCCTATATTTTCTTGTTCTCAATTTTTTTACGTAACTTTTGAAATAAAACTGAAATCTAAAATCATATTTACAAATCTAAATTTCTTCTCCAATTACTTTCTGCTCATTCATAAGAACTTGTTTTTTTATAAGTTTCCAACCATTTCCCATTATAATTTTTGACATTGAAGAGTTATTAAAACTTTTCTACCTTCAATATTCCTCTTTTCATGCATTTGTACAACACAAAAATACCACTTCCTCATCCAATTTATCAACTTTCCAACTTTCTTGAACAGACGTTGTTTAAAAAAAAATTCAACTACAAAGGATACTAGCTCCCTATCAAATAAGGAAACATGCAATAAACAACTCATACCTTCAAGTTCACTACTTAAATCACATTCTTGGAGATTCTTCTTCAAATTTATGATCATGGGATGATGATAAACTATTATTTTCTTCTAGGCCATCATTTTTGCAACTTTTGTTTCAAGAAAATCTTGGAAACATTCATTACCCAATGACCTAATACGGTCTTCTTGATCTTTAAGCTCCATACCTCCATAATCACCATTGTTATAATATATTAAGAAGAAAAATTTGTATTGCATAATCCATCCTAAACCTCCATTAAATGATTCCAAATTTTCTTCGTACTTGAACTAATATCCTTTTAAAACTCCTTGAAGCCAACGTATCATTGTGCCTTCATCTTGTTCAAAATTGGTTATATGCTACCCTAGTTCTAAAAGCTCCACTTTTTCTTTTCCTTCCTCTTTAACTTTCCTTCCGTGACTAGCTTGTAATGTTCTCATGGCCTCTTTCTTCATTCTCTTACTTTATCGATCCCTTGTAGAAGAATAGTGTATTTCATTCTCTTGGATTGCATCTTTATAAGGATCATACCATTTCTTGAAATTTAGAATCTTCTCTATATTTTCTATTATTTCAAAACCTGAAACTTTATTTGTTGGGGATCCTTCCATGAACAAGGTACTTCTTCCATCTAAAATATTTTCGCTTTCATCTTGCCAACTATCTCTATCTTCCATTGGACCTATTATGAGGCTGAATTTTCGATTTCCTTCTATGCCTTTAATTATAATACTACTGCTAGGAATTCTTGGATTCTACTATGGACTAATTTGAACTCCTTCACCATTCCTCCCTACTTTGCTATCTTCTCTTCTAGCAACCTTAATTCTTCTTCAAACTCTATTGGCACTACATCTAAATTTTGTACTTCAATTTATTTCCCCTCTTCTTCATTGTCTTTATGAGCCAATTATGTATTGTTCAATGTTATGACTTGTTCATGCACCTGTCTTTCAAACTCTGCATACCTTGACTGAAAATGATCTTGGTTTTGACTACCTTCATGAGACAATATTGTCTCTTCCTCTTTTATGACAAATTATTGGTTATGTTTCTCTTTACATTCTTCATAACCTACAAACACAAGCTCACATAAACAGTTCGTTTGAAAACCTCAAGATTCCTCTATCTCATTTGATGCTTTTGAAGCCTCTCCTTGTGTTGGAATGAATACTCCAAGCACTTCATGAGGATATCTTCACGTCTCTCATCCACATCATTATATTCTCCAAGGATTGGTCCTTGTTTTGGTTGACAAATGTGAACTATTTTTCCCACTTCAAAAATATTCTTTATAACTCTCATCAACATCATCATATTCTCCAAGGATTGGTCCTTGTTTTGGTTTACAAATGTGAACTATTTTTCCTACTTCAAAAATCTTCTTTCTACCTTCAACTTTCCTGAGTTTCTCCTCTATCTTCAGCCTGAATTTCAACCTATCCCTCAACTTCCTTGTAAATAATTGCACAATAAGCCACTTGACCTTCTTCCTCAATCTCAAACCACGTATCTATTTTTATTTAACTATCTCTTGTAACAACTTTATCACCATACTCAATATATCCTTTAACTGAGCCATCTCGGTTTCAATTCCTAACTCATTGACATTTTTTTTCAACTTTTTTTTGGCAATTTCCTGCTTCTGAGCCCTTCATCTCACTATCCATATCCCTTTCTCTAATCTTCATTGTGCTCACTATGGGTTTCAGTAATCCTCTATTGCAACAAGTCTTTTTAACCCTACTACCCAATACCTCAACCTTCTGAGCATTCGTTGTTGCTTAGCTGCAATAGTTGTATGTGTATGCACTTTCACACTTTCTCAATAGATTATGTTGCTCTTCTTTCTTATATTCTCCTACTTCAATAGTTGTAGGGCTCACCACCAATTTCTTGTTCACCTTTGTTGCTACCTACACAAACAAAAAAAAATTTAGAGTTTAACTCCAAAATGAAAAATACATAATTACTTTCGAGATCTCCTCAGGATATTCTATGTTCTTTGTTGTCACCTTCACTTGTATCCACAATATTTAGCAATTTATTATTAGAATTTGTTTCCACACTCAAAATTAGGTATTAGGACCTTCTACCAAAAATGATGTGAATCGAATCAAATATAACTGGATTAAATACTTGTCACATAAAAACTTTGTTAACCAATTGAATTCCCATAGTTTAATAATGTCATTAACTGACCACTGGATAACTATCCCCAACCATTGGAGAACTATCCCATTGCTTCACCGAACCACCAAGGATTAATACTTGTCACCACCATCGGGCTTGCTTCACTAGCCATCGGGCCACCAGTTCATCGAACCACCAGGGATTAAACCTTGTCATTTTCCATCAGGCCATCGAGACACAATAACAATGCACCTTTTTAAGGTTTCTCCTAACTGGTTGACGAACTTTACTTGATAGGTCCTTTTATCCAACATTTTTTTTAACCGGTTCGTCAGCCACCGAGGAAATATAAGAATTGTTTCTTTGGAGTGAAGGTCGGTCCAGTTGCTAGCTTGGATCTACGAAGGTTTCTACAGTCTTGTGCTTTCAGTAATACTTGCGGCACAAATCTTTGCAACAATTAATCATGCTACAACCCTCGGTTATTCCAATCTTCAATTTAACAATGTATTGTCAAAAGGACTTAATCCACCTTATTCCAAAGAGCTAATTCCTTCTTGGATCTCCTCCTTTTGATCTTGCTCCTTTCCAATTGATATTGGACCACCCTATCCTCTATTTACAATGACTCTCTCTGGTCACACATAAACTTAGGTTGACTGTCACGACAGCAGTCAACTTCATTGAACCCTTCAATTATTTACCTATATATGTGTAAAGAAAAGATAATTGACAATCACACTAGTTTAATTTACCATCCTATTATTCATAGTTTCACACACTTGCATGACCAATGAACAAGCAAATTGAACTAGAAAAGACACGCAGTGAGGGGAGGCTTAACACAATAACTCCATTACCAATCTTTATTACATAGAAATTACACACTTCATCTCCCCATTCCTATTCACTGCTCCAACCTACTAACTCTTACATTATTCTGCCCGCCTCCTCCTCCTCTCCTCCTGTAGCTTCCAAATTATTAGTATAATTGCAGCAATCGTGGGTCTTCTTCTATACATATATTTTATTCTTCTTCTTCTATACATATATTTTATTCTTTCCATGTAAACGCACATAATCGTGTTCATTGATATTCTTTGGATGTAATGTACAAGTTTAGACTGAAGTCTTCTTTCAGAAATAGATAAATGCAGGGCATAATTTTGCAACGTTTAACAAATTTGGAGTAGAAAAAACTGATTATAAGTTGTAGATTTAGAGTAAACTGATCAAACCAGGTACCTCCATCATGATTATTATTTACTTTCATGGAATGCAGTACCAAGTTAATAATAAGCTGCAACCTTGAAAACAAAACATAGCTAAGGTAGGGTAAACTCCAATATGACGCAATGTGCTTTGAAATACCTCATTACGCAAATCTTCCAACATAGTAAATTGCCAAAATTGCCAGAAAACTATTTTGAGCAAGCTAGAAAAGGTGGATGGCCACCTATATCCACCTGGATCAATCCTCCCTCCTTATGAATCAATGGTATCTAATTCTTTGAGTTCTTGGGGGAGAGAGGGAAGCATTTTCTGAATTTGAATCTTGGTGAGTTGCTTTCCTTGTTGGAGACGTCGCGTTGCTCGATTTGTGGAAGGTTGTCACGACCCTGTTGCTGGAGGGGCTAGATCTATTCAACAAATTGAGCTACATGAGAGGACTGTGTGCAAAAAGAATCATTGTGATTTTCTGCAACCTTTTCGACCTGCTTCTGTTGGATAGAAGGTGCTTGGGGCAAGGCTGTAGTGGTTGAAATGTTCTTCTATTCACCTTTTGAACAGATTGTGAAGAAGCTGAATTTTGTAGTATGAGATACTACCTTGCGACATTGTTTAGGTAGAACAATAGTCGGAACTACTTCTGGTATTCTGTAGAGATGAACCCCCATAGAAACAATGACACTCTGGGGTCGTGACTCATAAACAACATGGTGTTTCCACATATATGGCTTTCCCAAAAGAACATCACGGACATCCAGTGGGGAAACATCACATAATACCTCATCCTTGAAGGGTTCGATGCCGTATGAAAATTGACTCTATTGCCTAACACATAGATCTTGTCATTTGCAAAACCACCTAATATTGTATGGTTGTAGGTGTGGTGTTGTCGATAATCCCAACTATTTGATGACCTTTGTTGAGATGAGGTTATTCTAGCTTCCGATATCAACAATAACATGGAGCGAGGTCTCGTTCACACACATCTGTGAATGAAAAAGGTGCTCCCCCTCTTCAGGATCTATTGGTTCTTCTAATTGAATTGATGCGGTCACGACAATAGAAGTGGGGTCTGCGTCGATGATTTTCCTTTTACCAATATTTCCAGAATCATATTCTAAATCAGGGTTCGGCTCCTTGTCTTTGATCTCGGCCACTAATGATTGTTTTGAGCGACATTCATTGGTGTCGTGCCAGGGGATTTTGTGGAAATCGCACCATTTTTCGGTGTCCTTCTTTGTCTTCCCACGACCCTTCTTTTCTTTGTCTTTTCTAGAAGTTGTTTTTCAAGGCTGTATTTCTCATACTTTGGTTGTTGCGGATTTGGAGATACAAACTCCCATTTGTTTTGATGCCTAAATTTCTGGTCGATTTTAACACCATATCGATATGCAACACCGAGTGATGAGATATCCAAAAAAAACCATTTTAGTTTGGATGTATCTATGTAGAGCCCTGCGGTATTTCATAACCAAATGTCTCTCAGAGTCTTTGATACCCAGCTTGGTGCGCAAGGTATGGAAGGTATTGGTGAAATCCAGAACTATCTAGCCCCTCTCTTGTTGTAGGTCCATCTCATGTATTGGTCCTCATAGTTGTCGACAGGGTAGTATTGTTCTGTTATCGCATCCACAAAAAAATCCCAATTGGGCTTGGGCCCATATATTCCAGATTCCTTTGTGGAAGCTTGCTCCCAGTCAGTTTCCCACCAATGTTTGACATGGGGGAGAGATTTAAGGAGTGTGAATGTGGTATTTTCCCTCTCAAAAAAATTATGAACAGAGTAATAACCTTTTATTAGATTTAACCATTTGTCTAGGGCATCCGCATCTATCTGACCTTCAAATACGACAATATCAAAATTAACATGTACCTTGAAAGGAGAGGTTCTTACAAAGTGGTTGTTTGATGAATATGCACCTATTTCTATTGGCAGACATTGAAGGATGTGGGAACAATTCTCCATCATTTTGTCCCTCTGTCATGTGAGACCTTGCTCAAGCAATAGATTGATAGAATCATCTACTCTGTCGCTTTTGTTTTCTTCCGCAATGGAGGGTTTCTTGGGTATGTGAGAGATATTGTCTTTAAAAGTGACAAGCTCAATACCCAACTTTTTATACTCGAACCTCTTCGGGAACATGCACTAAAAAATGATCAAGAGTAGTCTTCTCTGATACCACTGATCTGGATTATTTTTGGCACAAAATGAGAGCAGAGATATATTAAAGAAATGCACAAAGATGTTGTGGATATCCAATAATATAACAGAAATGTATCAGATATGCAACCATAAACATAGAGATACAGTAATACACAATTTCTATTAATAAAATATATGTACAAAGACTATAAAAGTACAGAGTGAAAGACTCACTAGATTGGTGGTAGCTTATCTCTGAGAAGAGATGTGACGGCTACTTACATTCACAAGAAGATGGTTACGATGAGGCTCTAAAGAAATTTTTACAATAAACGAGAATGTCAAAAACCCTAGACATACAAAAACCTAACCCTAAGAGATGAAGTGCCAAAATTCATGTGGGCCTCGTTTGGGTAGGCTAGTACATCAACTTCCCAGGGTTGTAACTTTTTCATACGATCTTCATTTTGGGCGCATGATAGCCTGTTGGAAAGGATTCATCGAGGAGATTGATTTTGGGGGCTCCATCAGAACCTTCAATTATAATTGAGAATATTGATTTCGAAAACTCTTCATTTAGGCCCTCAAAATGGCCTCGGAAGTTAAAAACTGCTAAAAATAGTAAATTCCCAAAATTGCCAAAAAACTATTTTGAGTGAGTTGGAGAAGGTGGGTGGCCACCAATATCCACCTGGATCAATCCTCCCTCCTTAGGAAGAAATGGTCTCCATTGCATTCATTTACTAGGGGAGAGAAGGATGTGTTTATTGAATCTAAATCTTGGTGAATTGCTTGCCTTGATGGAGACGTCCCGTTGCTCGGTTTGTGGAAGGTTGTCACAACCTTGTTGCTAGAGGGGCTCAATCTGTTCAACAAGTGGAGCTACATGAGAGGAATATGTGCAGAAGGAATCATTTCACTTTGTTACAACCATGTCGCATGCTTCTATTGAATATAAGGTTCTTGGGGTGAGGTTGTAGTGGTTGCAATGTTCTTTTGTGTACCTTTTGAACAGATTGTGAAGAAGTTGAATTTTGTAGTATGAGATACTACCTCGCGACACTGTTTAGGTGGAACAATAGACGGAAATTCCTCTGGTATTCTATAGAAATGACCCCCCAGAGAAAAAATGACATTGTGGGGTTGAGACTCATAAACAACATGGCATTTCCACATATATGGCTTTTCCAAGAGAACATCACAGACATCCAGTGGGCCAACATCACATAATACCTCATCCTTGAAGGGATGGATGTCGTATGACAATCGACACTATTGGCTGACATGGAGATATCATCCTTGGCGAAGCCACCCGATGTTGTATGGTTGTGGTTGTGGTGTTGTCGACAATCCAAATTGTTTGATGACCTCTATTGAGATGAGCTTCTTATGGCTTCTGCTATCAACAATAAAATGCAGCAAGGTCCCCTTCACCCACATCTATGAATGAAAAAGGTGCTCCCCCTCTTCATGATTGGTTGGTTCTTCTAGTTGAATTGTTGCGGTTGTGAAAATAACAGTGGGGTCTTTGTCGATGATCTGTCTTTTACCAGTATTTTCAGAATTGGATTCTGAATTAGGGTTCGACACCTTGTCTTTGATCTCGGCCACCAAAGACTCTCTAGAATGGTGGCAGTCTATCTATGAGAAGAGATGTGACATCTACAGGAATTTATAGGAATATGGTTACAACGATGCTCTGAAGGAATTTTTACAATAAATAGCAATTTCAAAACCCTAGACATCTAGAAAACTAACCCTATGAGATGAAGTGCCAAAAGTCATGTGGGCCCTGTTTGGGTAAGTTAGTACATCAACTTCCCAGGGTTGTAACATTTGCATACGATCTCCGTTTTAGGTGCACGATAGCCCATTGGAAAGGTATCGTCGAGGATACTAATTTTGGGGGCTCAATTAGAGCCTTCAATTATCATTTTGAAGCTTGATCGCGAAAAAACTTCATTTAGGCCCCCAAAATGGCCTCGAAAGTTAAAAACTGCTAAAAATAGTAAATTGCCAAATTTTGAAGAAAACTATTTTGAGAGAGTTGGAAAAGGTGGGTGGCTACTGATATCCACCTATATCAATCCTCCCTCCTTAGGAAGAAATGGTCTCCATTTCATTGAGTTCTCAGGGGAGAGAGGGAAGCGTTTGTTAAATATCAATCTTGGTGAGTTGCTTGCCTTGTTGGAGATGTCGCATTTCTCGGTTTGTGGAAGGTTGTCATGAGTCTGTTACTGGAGGGGCTAAGTCTATTCAAAAATTTGAGCTCCATGAGAGGAATGTGTGTAGAAGGAATATTTTCACTTTGCTGCAACCTTGTCGACCTACTTTTGTTGGATAGAAGGTGCTTGGGGTGAGGCGGTAGTGGTTACAATGTTCTTCTGTTCACCTTTTGAACAAATTGTGAAGAAGCTGAATTTTGCAGTATGAGATGCTACCTTGTGACACTTTTTAGGTGGGAAAATAGTCGAAACTACCTCTATTATTCTATAGGGATGACTCCCTAGAGAAAACATGACACTGTGGGGTTGAGACTCATAAATAGTATGGTGTTTCCACATATATGGTTGGCCCAAGAGAACATCACAGACATCTAGTGGGGAAACATCACATAATGCCTCATCCTTGAATGGTTGGATGACGTATCACAATCGACACTCCTGGATGACATGAAGATCTTGTCCTTGGTGAAGCCACCCGATGTTATATGGCTGCAGGTGTGGTGTTGTCGAAAATCCCAACTATTTGACGACCTCTGCTGAGATGAGGTTCTTCTGGATTCCGCTATTAATAATAAAATGCAGCAGGGTCCCCTTCACTGACATCTGTGAATGAAAAAGGTTCTCCCCCTCTTCAATATCTGTTGGTTCTTCTGGTTGAATTGATGTGGACGCAACAATAGTAGGGGGGCCTACGTCGATGATCTGTCTTTGACCAGTATTTTCATAATCAGATTCTGAATCAAGGCTCGACTCCTTGTCTTTGATATCGACCACCAATGAATTCTTTGAGAGACATTCATCGGTGTTGTTATAGTGGTTTTCGTTGAAATTACACCATTTTTCGGTGTCCTTCTTTGTCTTCCCATGAACCTTCTTTTCTTGTGGCTTAGATTGGTTTTCTGGAAGCTATTTGTCAGGGTCGTCTTTATCATTCTTTGGTTGTTGTAGATTTGGAGATATGAACTCCCATTTGTTTTGGTGCCTCAATTTCTTCTTGATTTTAATATCATATTGATATGTAGCACCGAGTGATGAGATATCCAAAAAATCCATTTCAGTTTGGATGTATCTGTGAAGATCTCGATGGTATTTCAGAACCAAATGTCGCTCAGATTATTTGATACCTAGCTTGATGCGTAAGGTATGGAAGGTATTGGTGAACTCTAGAACTACTTGTCCAATCTCTTGTCGTAGTGTGGTGCATCTCATGTATTTCTCCTCATAGTTCCCAACAAGGTAATGATGTTCCTTTACCGCATTGACAAAAAAATATGAATTGGGCTCGGACCCATATATTCCAGACTCCTTTGTGCAAGATTCTTCCAGTAATTTTCCCACCAATGTTTGACTTGGGGGAGAGCTTTAAGGAGTGAAAACGTGATATTTTCCCTGTTAGAAAAATTATGAATAGAGAAATAACTTTCTAGCAGATTTAACCATTTGTCTAGGGGATCTACATTTATCTGACCTTCAAATATGGGAATATAACAATTAACCTGTACCTTGAAAGGAGAGGTGCTTCCAAAGTAGTTGTTTGATGAATATGTACATGTTTCTATTGGTAGGTGTTGAAAGATGTGGGAAAAAATCTCCATCATTCTGTCCCTCTGTCGCGTGAGAGCTTGCTCAAGCAACAGATTGATAGAATCGTCACCTCCATTGTTTTTCTTTTCTTCCACCATGGAGGGTTTCTTGGGTGTGTGAGAGATATTGTCTTCAAGAGAGAAATCTCGAGACCCAACTTGCTATACTCATACCGCGTCAAGAAGATGCATTGAAAAATGATCAAGAGGAGTCTGCTCTGATACCACTGATCCAAATTATTTTTGGCACGAAATGAGAGCGGAGATATAATAAAGAAATGCACAGAGATGTCGTGTATATCCAATGATATAACATAAATGTATCAAAGATGCAACCATAAACACATAGATACAGTAATACAATATTTTTATTAATGAAATAAATGTATAGAGACTGTAAATATACAAAGTGAAAGACTCGCTAGAATGGTGGCAACTTATCTCTAAGAAGAGATGTGACGGATACATGCATTCACAAAAATATGGTTACAACAGGGATCTAAAGCCCTTTTTACAATAAACAGGAATGTCAAAAAACCTAGACATCTAGAAAACTAACCCTAGGAGATGAAGCGTAAAATTCATGTGGGCCCCGTTTGGGTAAGTTAGTACATCAACTTCTGAGGGTCGTAACTTTTGCATACGATCTTCGTTTTAGGCGCACAATAACCAGTTGGAAAGGTATGGTCGAGGAGATTCATTTTGGGGGCTCAATCAAAGACTTTGACTACAATTGAGAATATTGATCTTGAGAAACCTTCATTTAGGCCCTCAAAATGTCCTCGGAAGTTAAAAACTGCTAAAAATAGTAAATTGCCAAAGTTGCCAGAAAATTGTTTTGAGGGAGTTGGAAAAGGTGGGTGGCCACTGATATCAACCTAGATCAATCCTCCCTCCTTAGGAAGAAATGGTATCCATTTCCTTGAGTTCTCAGGGGAGAGAGGGAAGCGTTTGTTGAATCTGAATCTTAGTGAGCTGCTGGCCTTGTTGAAGACGTCACGTTGCTCGGTTTGTGGAAGGTTGTCACAACCCTGTTGCTAGAGGGGATAAGTCTATTCAAAATGTCAAGATACATGAGAGGACTGTGTGCAAAAGGAATATTTATTCTTTACTTCAACCTTTTCGACCTACTTCTGTTGGATAGAAGGTATTTGGGGTGAGGCCATAGTGGTTGAAATATTCTTATGTTCACCTTTTGAACAGATTGTGAAGAAGTTGAATTTTGCAGTATGAGATACTACCTTGCAACACTGTTTAAGTGGAACAATAATCGGAAATACCTATTGTATTGGCTAGAGATGACCCCCGAGAGAAACAATTACACTGCGGGGTCGAGAATCATAAACAACATGGTGTTTCCACATATATGGCTAGCCCAAGAGAAAATCACAAACATCTAGTGGGGAAAAATCACATAATACCTCATCCTTAAAGGGTTGGATGTCGTATGACAATCGACACTACTATATGACACCAAGATCTCATCCTTAGCGAAGCCAACCGATGTTGTATGGTTGCGGATGTGGTGATGTCAACAATCCCAACTGTTTGATGTCCTCTGTTGAGATGAGGTTCTTCTATCTTTTGCTATCAATAATAAAATGCAGCGGGGTCCCCTTCACCCACATCTATGAATAAAAAAGGTGTTTCCCCTCTTCAGGATCTGTTGGTTCTTCTGGTTGAATTGTTGTGGTCACGAGAATAGCAATGGGGTCTATGTCAATGATATGTCTTTTACTAGTATTTTCAAAACCAAATTCTGAATCAAGGTTCGGCTCCTTGTCTTTGATCTCGGCCACAAATGACTGTTTTGAGTGATATTCATTGGTTTTTTTCCATAGGATTTTGTGGAAATGCACTATTTTCCAGTGTCCTTCTTCGTCTTCCTGTGACCCTTATTTTCATGTGGCTTAGACTGGTTTTTTGGAAGTTGTTTGTCAAGGTTGTGTTTCTCATACTTTGGTTGTTGCGGATTTGCAGATATGAACTCCCATTTGTTTTGGTCCCTAAATTTCTACTCAATTTTAACAACATATCAATACACAACACCGAGTAATGAGATATACAAAAAATCCATTTCAGTTTGGATGTATCTATGCAGAGCCCTGCAGTATTTCAAAACCAAATGTCGCTTAGATTCTTTGATACCTAGCTTGGTGCGCAATGTATGGAAGGTATTGGTGAACTCCAGAACTGCTTGGCCCCTCTCTTTCCATAGTGTCTTCCATCTCATGTATTCTTCCTCATAGTTTCCAACAGTGTAATATTGTTCCTTTATCGCATCCACAAAAAAATCTCAACTGTGCTCAGCCCCATATATTCCAGACTCC
Source organism: Picea sitchensis (assembly GCA_010110895.2). Taxonomy (NCBI): domain Eukaryota; kingdom Viridiplantae; phylum Streptophyta; class Pinopsida; order Pinales; family Pinaceae; genus Picea; species Picea sitchensis. The sequence continues at coordinate 44,495 of SNQJ01S0032054.1, forward strand.
TTTGTGGAATTTTGCTCGCAAAAAGTTTCCCACCAATGTTTGACATGGTGGAAATATTTAAGGAGTATGAAGGTGATCTTTTCCTTGTCATAAAAAATATGAACAGAGAAATAACATTCTAGCATATTTAATCATTTGTCTAGGGCATCTGCATCTATCTGACCTTCAACTGGAATATCAAAATTAACTTGTACCTTCAAAGAAGAGGTGCTGCCAAAGTGGTTTTTTGCTGAAGATGTGCCTATTTCTATCGGAAGGCATTGAAGGATGTGGGAAAAATTCTCAATCATTCCGTCCCTCTGTCACGTGAGAGCTTTCTCAAGCAACAGATTGATATAATTATTCGCTCTCTCATTTTTATTTTCTTCCAATATGGAGGGTTTCTTGGGCGTGGGAGAGAGATTGTCTTCAAGAGAGACAAGCTCGATACCCAACTTGATATACTCGTACCTCGTGACATAAACTGAAAAACGATCAAGAGCATTCTACTCAAATACAACTAATCCAGATTATTTTCGGCACAAAATGAGAGCAGAGATATAATAAATAAATGCACAGAAATGTCATGGATATCCAATAATATAACATAAATGTATCAGATATGCAACCATAAACACAGAGATAAAATAATACACAATTTCTATTAATAAATGAAATGTACAGAGATTGTAAAAATACAAAGTGAAAGACTCGCTAGAATGGTGGCATATTATCTCTGAGAAGAGATGTGACGACTACTTGAATTTGCAAGAAGATGGTTACATTGAGGCTCTGAAGGCCTTTTTACAATAAACAAGAATGTAAAAAATGCTAGACATACAAAAACGTAACCCTAGGAGATGAAGCTCCAAAATTCATGTGGGCCCCATTTGGGTAAGTTAGTATATCAACTTCCTAGGGTCGTAACTTTTGCATAGATCATTGTTTTAGGTGCACGATAGCCCGATGGAAAGGTATTGTCGAGGAGATTCATTTTGGGTGCTCAATCAGAGATTTTTACTACCATTAAGAAGATTGATCTCGAAAAACCTTCATTTAGACCCTCAAAATGTCCCTCGAAGTTAAAAACTGCTAAAAATAGTAAATTGTCAAAATTGCCAAAAAACGGTTTTGAGCGAGTTGGAAAAGGTGGGTGGCCACCGATATCCACATGGATCAATCATCTCTCCTTAGGAAGAAATGGTCACCATTGCATTGAGTTCACGGGGGAGAGAGGGAAACGTTTCCTAAATCTAAATCTTGATGAGCTTCTTTCCTTTCTAGATACGTCGTGTTGCTCGGTTTGTGGAAGGTTGTCACGACCCTATTGATGGAGGGGTTGAGTCTGTTCAACAAGTCAAGCTACATGATAGGACTGTGTGAAAAATGAATCGTTTCTCTTTGCTGCAACCTTTTCAACCTGCTTCTGTTGGATAAAAGGTGCTTGGGGCGAGGTTGTAGAGGTTGCAATGTTCTATTGTTCACCTTTTAAATAGATTGTGAAGAAGCTAAATTTTGCAGTATGAGATACTACCTTGTGACACTTTTTAGTTGGACAAATAGTCGAAACTACCTGTGGTATTCTGTAGAGATGAGCCCCCATAGAAACAATGACACTACAGAGTTGAGACTCATAAATAGCATTGTGTTTCCACATATATGGTTGGATCAGGAGAAAATCACAGACATCCAGTGGGAAAACATCACATAATACCTCATTCTTAAAGGGTTAAATGTCATATGAAAATTAACATTGTTGGATGACATGGAGATCTCATCCTTGGCGAAGCCTCCTGATGTTGTATCACTGCGGGTGTGGTGTTATCGACAATCCCAACTATTTGATTACCTCTGCTGAGATGAGGTTCTTCTATATTATGTTATCAACAATAAAATGCAACAGGGTCCCCTTCACCCACATCTTTGAATGAAAAAGGTGCTCCCCCTCTTTAGGATCTGTTGGTTCTCCTGGTTGAATTGTTGTGGTCGCGACAATAGCAGTGGGGTTTGGATCGATGATCTTTCTTTTACCAATATTTTCAGAATTAGATTATGAATCAAGGTTCGTCTCCTTATCTTTGATCTCAACCACCAATGACATTTTTGAGTGAAATTCATCGATGTTGTGCCAGGGGATTTTGTGGAAATTGCACCATTTTCCGGTGTCCTTCTTTGTCTTCCCGTGACCCTTCTTTTCCTGTGGGTTAGACTGGTTTTCTGGAAGCTATTTGTCAGGGTCATATTTATCATAGTTTGGTTATTGCGGATTTGGAGATCCGAACTCCTATTTATTTTTGTGCATAAATTTCTGCTCAATTTTAATAACATATCGATACGCAGCACCGAATGATGAGATATCCAGAAAATGCATTTCAGTTTGGATGTATCTGTGTAGAGCCCTGCGGTATTTCAGAACCAAATGTCACTCAGATTCTTTGAGACCAAGCTTGGTGTGCAAGGTATGGAAGGTATTGGTGAACTCTAGAACTGTTTGGCCCCTCTCTTGTCATAGTGTGGTCAATCTCATGTACTGGTCCTCATAATTTCCAACAGGGTAATATTGTTCCTTTACCGCATCCACAAAAAAATCCCAATTGGGATCGGTCCCATATATTCCAGACTCCTTTGTGGAATATTTCTCCCTGCAAGTTTCCCACCAATGTTTTACATGGGGAAGATATTTAAGGACTGTGAAGGTGATCTTTTCCCTGTCGGAAAAATTATGAACGGAGAAATAACCTTCTAGCAGATTTAACCATTGGTCTAGAGCATCCGCATTTATTTGACCTTCAAATATGATAATATCAAAATTAACCCCACCTTGAAAGGAGAGGTGCTTCCAAAGTGGTTGTTTGATGAAGATGCACATTTTTCTATCAACAGGCGCTAAAGGATGTGGCCAAATTCTCCATCATTCCGTCCCTCTGTCGCATGAGAGCTTGCTGAAGCAACAGAATTATAGAATCATCTGCTGCACCGTTTATCTTTTCTTTCGTCATGGAGGGTTTACTGGGCATGTGAGAGTGATTGTATTCAAGAGATACAAGCTCGAGACCCAACTTTCTATACTCGGACCTCATCAGGGACATGCACTGAAAAACAATCAATAACAGTCTGCTCTGATACCACTGATCCAGATTATTTTCCGCATGAAATGTTAGCAGAGATATAATAAAGAAATGAACAGATATGTCATGGATATCCAATAATATAACAAATATCTATAAGATATGCAACCATAAACACCTTCTATTAATGAAAGAAATGTGCAAAGACTGTAAAAATATAGAGTGAAAGACTCACTAGAATGGTGGCAACTTATCTCTAAGAAGAGATGTGATAGCTACTTGCATTCACAAGAATATGGTTACAATGAGGCTCTGAAGGAATTTTTACAATAAACATGAATGTCAAAAACCATACACATCCAAAAACCTAACCCTAGGAGATGAAGCGCCAAAATTCATGTGGGCCCCTTTTAGGCACACAATAGCCCATTGGAAAGGAATTGTCAAGGAGATTCATTTTGGGGGTTCAATCAGAGTTTTCAGATATTATTGAGAAGATTTATATCAAAAAACCTTCATTTAGGCTCTCAAAATGGCCCCAAAAGTTAAAAAATGCTAAAAATAGTAAATTTCCAAAATTGCTAGAAAATGGTTTTGAGCGAGTTGGAAAAGGTGGGTGGCCAGCAATATCCACCTGGTTCAATCCTCCCTCCTTAGGAATAAATGTTCTCCATTGCGTTGATTTCTTAGGGGAAAAAGGGAAGCATTTGTTGAATCTGAATCTTGGTGAGTTGTTTGCCTTGCTAGAGACGTCGCGTTGCTCGGTTAGTAGAAGGCTATCATGAACTTGTTGTTGGAGGGGCTGAGTCTATTCAACAAGTTGAGCTACATGAGATGATTATGTGCAGAGGGAATCTTTGTGTTATGTTACAACCTTGTCGACCTGCTTCTGTTGGATAGAAGGTTCTCGGGGAGAGGTTGTAGTGGTTGCAATGTTCTTCTGTTCACCTTTTGAACAGATTGTGAAGAAGATGAATTTTGTAGTATGAGATACTGACTTGTGACACTGTTTAGGTGGAACAATAGTCGGAACTACCTCTCGTATTCTATAGAGATGACCCCCCATAGAAACACTGACACTTCAAGGTCGAGACTCATAAACATCATGGTGTTTCCACATATATGGTTGGCCCAAGAAAATATCACAGACATCTAGTGGGGAAACATCACATAATACCTCATCCTTGAAGGGTTGGATGTCGTATGAAAATTGAAACTATCGGCTGACATAGAGATCTCATCCTTGGCTGACATAGAGATCTTCTGGTTGAATTGTTGTGGTCGCGACAATAAAAATGGGGTCTGCATCGATGATCTGTCTTTTACCATTATTTTCATAATTGGATTTTGAATCAGGGTTCGGCTCCTTGTCTTTGATATCAGCCACCAATGATTGTTTTGAGCAACATTCATCGGTGTTGTACCAGTGGGTTTTGTGAAAATCGCACCATTTTCCATTTTCCTTCTTCATCTTCCTATGACCCTTCTTTTCCTGTGGCTTAGACTAGTTTTGTGCAAGTTGCTTGTCAGGGTCGTATTTCTCATACTTAGGTTGTTACGAATTTGGAGATTCGAACTCCCATTTGTTTTGGTGCCTAAATTTCTGCTCGATTTTAACAACATATCGATACGCAACACTGAGTGATGAGATATTCAGAAAATCCATTTCAGTTTGGATGTATCTGTGTAGAGCCTCACGGTATTTCAAAACCAAATGTCGCTCATATTCTTTGATACACAGCTTGGTGAGCAAGGTATGGAAGATATTGGTGAACTCCAAAACTTCTTGTCCCCTCTCTTGCTGTAGTGTGGTCCATCTCATGTACTGGTACTCATAGTTTCCAACATGGTAATACTGTTCCTTTACCGCATCCACAAAAAAATCTCAATTGGGCTCGGCCCCATATACTCCAAACTCCTTTGTGGAATCTTGCTCCTAGTAAGTTTCCCACCAATTTTTGACATGGGGGATATATTTAAGGAGTGTGAAGGTGATATTTTCCTTGTCAGAAAAATTATGAACAAAGAAATGACCTTCTAGTATATTTAACCATTTGTCTAGGCATCCACATCTTTCTGACCTTCAAATACGGGAATATAAAAATTAACCTGTACCTTGAAAGGAGAGGTGATTCGAAAGTGGTTATTTGATGAAGATGTGCCTATTCCTATCAGTAGGCATTGAAGGATGTGGGAAAATGTCTCCTTCGTTTTGTCCCTCTGTCGCGTTAGAGCTTGCTCAAGCAACATATGGATAGAATTGTCTGCTTCGTCGTTTTTCTTTTCTTCTGCCATGGAGGGTTTCCTGTGCGTGCGAGAGAAATTGTCTTCAAGAAATACAACCTCGAGACTCAAATTTCTATGCTCAGACCATATCGTGGACATGCATTGAAAAATGATCAAGAGCAATCTGCTCTGATACCACTGATCCGAATTATTTTCGGCATGAAATGAGACCGGAGATATAATAATGAAATGCAGATAGATGTCATGGATATCCAATAATATAACAAAAATGTATCATAGATGCAACCATGAACACATAGATACAGTAATAAACGATTCCTATTAATGAAAGAAATGTATAGAGACTGTAAAAATACAGAGTGAAAGACTTGCTAGAATGGTGGCAACTTATCTCTGAGAAGAGATGTGATGACTACTTGCATTCGCAAGAAGATGGTTAAAATGAGGCTCTGAAGGCCTTTTCACAATAAACAAGAATGCCAAAAACCCTAGACATCCAAAAACCTTACCCTAAGATATGAAGCGTCAAAAGTCATGTGGGCCCCGTTTGGGTAAGTTAGTACATCAACTTCTCGGGGTCGTAACCTTTGCATACGATCTTTGTTTTAGGCACATGATATCTCGTTGGTAAGGCATAATCTAGGAGATTAATTTTGGGGGCTCAATTAGAGCCTTCCTCTAGAATTGAGAAGATTGATCTCGAAAAACCTTCATTTAGTCCCTCAAAATGGCCCCGGAAGTTAAAAACTACTAAAAATAGTAAATTGCCAAAATTGTCAGAAAACTATTTTGAGCGAGTTGGAAAAGGTGGGTGGCCACCGATATCCACCTAGATTAATCCTCCCTCCTTAGGAAGCAATGGTATTCATTTAGTTGAGTTCTCGGGGGAGAGAGGGCAGCATTTGTTGAATATGAATCTTGGTGAGTTGTTTGCCTTGCTGGAGACGTCGCGTTGCTCGGTTTGCGGAAGGTTGTCATGAACCTATTGCTGGAGGGGTTGAGTTTGTTCAACAAATTGAGCTACATGAGAGGACTATGTGCAGAAATAATCATTGCTCTTTTTTGCAACCTTGTCAACATGCTTCTATTGGATAGAAGGTGTTTGAGGCAAGCCTATAGTGGTTGCAATGTTCTTTTGTTCACCTTTTGAGTAGATTGTGAAGAAGATGAATTTTCCAGTATGAGATACTACCTTGAGACACTGTTTAGGTGGAACAATAGTCGGAACTACCTATGGTATTATTTATGTTAGAAACATTACTTGTCTTCGGCATCGGGATACACAGGTATGCAGGTTGCATGAGGAGCGCCTAAGCGTAGCGCATAAAAGAAGTCCTTTTTGAGCTTAAAATCAAGCGAGCGGGCATTTCATTCTTCAGCGGAAAGGATTCAGCGACAGAGCAGAACAACGATTGATGGGTAATTGCATATTAACCGAGTCACGTGAAGTATAGCGCTAAAAGTTTTAAGGAAGTCAATGGTCAGAATCCTTCAGGAGGCACTAGCAAAGTTATGAGGGCCATTGATCGCAGGAAGTTCAAGCGCAGTGTTATTTCTTGAGCTCGAGGTTCGTGAGTTCGAAGGGAGGACCATATCCCTTTGGTTGCGCGAGATTCCGAGTTACGAAAAGTGTCCAGAGGAGGTCAACTGTCACTAACCATCGCTTCTTGGGAATTCGCGAAGGGAGAATACCAAAGTCTGATACTCCAACTTGTGAGGTCACGAGTAGCGAGAGATGCTAGTACTTGGGCCCTAGCCAATGACTACATGTGGAGAGCGCTGACCAGAAAGGAAGCCCTGCCCATATCGTCGTCTCGAGAAGTGGGAGTTGAAGAAGAGAAATCAAGGGTCTTTGACTCGTGAATCGTGAAATGAAAAGCACTTTTAATGACGAGCCCATAGTATCACCGAAAGTGTTTCAGGTCGTCTGATCAAAAGAAGGGTACGTGATGCGCGATTAAGTTCTATCGTCCCTTCGTGCATCCCGACCTCAAAGATAAAGGATCGACCTCCTCCCAGCCTCGAGGCATGAAGCACCGAAAGCACCCAAAGGTGGGCCCACAATATCAAGAAGCAGTCTCAGTCGTCCATCTAAAGGGGACACTTGGTGCGTGATTAGGCTCTCTTCCTTCTCACTTATCGCAATTTCAGGAAGCAAGGACTAGCTCCTTCCCATTTGAAAACGTCGAGGGTGCCTTTGGGATAAGCACGTGGTCACAGTCCGTGGTCACTTGTGAAAGAAAAGAACCACTCAGGAAGGGTCGAAGGTGTCGTGTATGTTCACAGAAGGAATTACCTTGATCTCCAGGTGCCATTTGATCCGACCTCGGTCCTAGTTGTCGCTTGGAGTAAATGAAGGTGAGGAAGGGTGGTTGAAACCTCTCCTCATTCATTAAATGCAAGGAATGGAGGGTCTGGCAAGCAGACTTCTCGAGAGGGTCCTGTGTACCCATTTTTCCAGAAAATCCATGGCCGGTTCTCGACTAGCCGGAGGAGGTCTGCACACGCTAACTCGACATTTACTGGTTCAGCTACTCCTCCCTTTCAAAGTCCATGCGAAGTTAATGAGACGTCTGACGAAGGAATTCTGCCCGAAGATTGATTGAAGAGACGCTAAGCCTTAAAGGGCGAGCGTGCCTCTGTTAGGCAAATCTGCCCAAGTATATGTACTCAGTTTTTTGTATTTTTGAGGGGGATCGATGGTAGAGCGAAGCTCCCGATTGTAAAGTTTTAACATCAATCTAGCTCTCTGGTTATGCATCTGTATGTGGGATTTCTTGTTTTATGACAGATAGTGTTTCTTACTCCATCTAATTTTCATCTTATGTTGGGAGAGCTCATGAACGACTGATTCATGCGAATTATTGCAATCATGTTATGATAAAGGATTTATTGTTGCATTGTTGTATTCTCTAGTCTTTTGCGTCTGAGCATAAGAAGATCTTGCATTTAGATGTCTTCTTCCATAGTCTATTAGGAACCTGATGTTTATGACATACCTTTGCATCTCTCTGATACAAGTCTTCCCCCTACTCACCCTTACTACAACTCACTATCTGAAGTTATCTAAGACCTGACTTGCCCATGCATGCCTAGCCTAGTTTCGGAGTTGGAACCACATCGTTTGATTTAACCTCCATTTGATCACCCCATTAAGAAAATCATGACATAAACTGATGGGCGTCAGGCTCTGCTCCTGCTGCAATCCAGGGGTGACTTCTGACGCTAACATTTCTGGCACCATTGCCAGGGACGAAGTTGAAAATTTTCCCCGGGATTGAACGACATTGAGCCTCTGATTCTGAAGGTGCATCGGGTATCAGAGCCTTTGAATATTGCTACTGTGCACCCGGAAACTCCATTGTGATGACTCCACTATGGCGAACCTGCCATGTTAATTGTGGCTTTCAGAGGTAGACACACGCGGTCTCATCCACAGCTGCCTCTAGCTACACCTGTAGTTGATCCAGAGGTGATTTTAAGAAAAGGAAAGAACTCTAAAGAAGAATCTTCCACCACTGAACCAGGTAATCCACTATCTCCTTCCGTAGAAACTCCATTTTCTTCTCCTCAGCTTCCCAGCAGACCATTTTCTGAAGTTTCCCATTTCCTAAATTTCGGGAGTGTTCTTGCTGAGTTTTCCCCTCCTGATCTGGGATTGGAGGGAGAAATCCTTGTCACTCCCCTCTCCTCTGAAGCTGTACCTTGGTGTAGACCCGGGACTACAGAAGATTTCCCCACTCCTGCACAAAGAGAAGCACCTGGTGACTTGAGCTCGTTAGCTTTCTCCTTAAATCCCCTCTTGTTTCCCACTCCACTTTGAGACTCATTCCCAGTAGCCCCTTCGCGAACTCCTTCTCCTCCGAGCTCTCCTCCACCTAGTATCCCTATGGCTGGTGCTAATCCCCCTCTAAATAGAATGGATGCCATAGTCGCTGCCAGATATGCTCCCTTAATCCTACCCCATCCTATGAATCCTCTCCCTGTCAGAGATTACTTGAAATACATGCCCAAGTTCACTAGGGAAGGGGATGTAACTGCTGAAGAGCATTTGGTTGCTTTCTACAGTTATGCAGACAACCTCAACATTGAAAACAAAGATGTCTAGATGAGAGTCTTCATCCAGAGCTTGGATGGCGAGGTGAGAAAATGGTTTAGAGGATTGGCCCCTAGATCTATCGTGGGGATCGAAGCCTTGGATAGTGTTTTCCTGAGGCAGTGGGGCGATAGGAAGGATTTCATATATTACATGATAGAGTTCGGATCTTTGAAGAAGATGGATGGAGAGTCTCTCTATGACTTCTCCAAAAGATTTAATAAGATCTATAATAAAATTCTTGCCAAAATAAATCCTTCAGAATCATCGGCCAAGATTTCTTATGCTAGTGTGTTTGGCCCCGATTTTTGTCTGTTACTAAGAGAAAGAAGAGCCACCTCCTTAGCTCAAATGCAAGATGCGGCCATAGAAGTGGAATCCAATGTATTAGCAATTGATAGACTGAGGAGCAAGGCCGACGTAGACAGAAGAAAGGGAAGGTCGGAAGCCTCAACTTCTAGCCCATCGATGCCCCACCCTCAAGTGGATGAACTGACCAAAATGGTGAAGTCTTTGTCTGCAGAGATGGAACGGATGAAGGTGGAAGGGAGGCAAGCATACAAGATCCCTCAGAGCGCTGAAAACAAAGGAGGATTTAGGAGGCCAAAAAATACCACTTCCCCAACTGTGCAAAGGGAGAGGGGAAGAGACAAAGAAGATCAGAAGATTCAAGCCCCTTTCTGAAACAATTTTATGGCCGAGGAAGAAGAAGGGGAAACAGGTGAGCTTGATCCTGAAATCCATTTCTTCAGAGAAACTCCTCCTTTTCCTCATCTGACTCAATCAGCATATGAGGAGTCTCTCATGAACAGTCAACTAAATGAACTGAGCAAGGAAAACAAGACTAGTGGCCACCAAGGCAGGTACGAACTGAGGTCTCAGAAGAAGGCAGTAACACCTGATGATCCTGAGAAATCCACTAGAACAGAGAGGCCTACCAATGAAGTAGCGGATAGTCACAGAGGTAAAAAACACCAACCCCTCTCTCCCATAGTCTAGAGTCATGCCCCCGAAATAAGAGAAATCCTAAAGCTTACATCTTCTTTTAATTTCGAGCATGAAATTCAAAAAATTAGAATCCCTGTGCCCCTAACCGAGTTGATTAAACATGAAGGGTTCAAGAAACGCTTCTCTGATATTTTACAGTCTGAGGTATCAAGCCTTCCCATAGACTCCATCAATTTGCAAGATGAAAAGCCTACAATTATTCTAGGTCCTATGGTAGAAGACAGGAATGACTCATCCCCTCCCTTCTACGTTTCCTTGAACATACATGACACGGTATTGCACAACTACTTGATGGATTCTAGGGCTTCGCACAACCTCATGCCCAAAACTTTCATGGAAGAGTTAGGGCTAGAAGTCACTTGAGCCTATCATGACCTCTATTCCTTCGACTCCAGGAAAGTTTAGTGTCTAGGAGTTATCAAAGACATGGTCGTGACCTTGCTCTAGTTTCCCATGAAAAGTGTGGTCATTTATATTGTAGTGGCTGATGTCCCCCCCAAATTTGGTATGTTGTTATCAAGATCTTGGATAAAAAGACTAGGGGGAACCTTGCAGATGGACCTCACATATGCTACTATCCTAGTGTTCGGAGGATAACATAGGAGGCTATATAGGGAAGCCCAACTGGCCTATATAATCAGTGACGAAGGCAATCCTACCAACCATCCCATTTTCGCCGTGGACACTGATTTAGGTTCCAGTTTAGTGAAACTCACTCATGCTCCCAAGCCTCCTCTTGAACTCATAAAGCAGCCTACTTCTCCTCGTGAACTTCTTCCTTCCATCACCCCCATTTGGAAAATGTTTTTTGATGGAGCTTGTTCCAGGGAAGGCACTGGTGCTGGGGTGTTTTTTGTGTCACCTGCCCAGGAAACCATATCTCTGTCATACAAATTAGAATTTGAAACCACCAACAATGTGACAGAGTATGAAGCTCTTGTTCTGGGACTAAGATCTACAAGGGAAAGGGGAATTCAGGAGGTAGCTGTGTTCGGAGATGTAGAGTTGGTGGTCCAACAGATCAGAAATGCTTATCAGGCTAAGCACCCTCGACTGAGAAATTACAGAAATGAAGTTTGGGACCTAATTGACAATTTCTTCTCATCCTTCAACATATCTTTTATTCCAAGGGAGGATAATGCTGTGGCTGATTCTTTTTCTATTTCAGCTAGCCAGTTCAAGATCCCTCAACCACCTATGGCCAAATATGATGTTGAGATAAAATATAGGCCCTCTGTACCAGACAATGTCAAGCATTGGAAGGTATTCGAGGATGATCTGGAAAACAAGAAGTTCCTCCAATATGTCGATGAATTTTCTGTGTTGCATATTGATCAGGATCCTGATACAGAAGATAACCCTCATCCGAGGTGTTTTTAAATAAAATTGCTAACCACCAGATTATTTAGCTACCTAGCAATCACATTCCGAGGGGACTTATTCCTTTAGAAATATTGTTTGATGGAAATGATGTGGCAATAAAGGGTAGAGTTTCAGGTGAAGGTGCTAACACAACCGAGTGCAACATTGGCACACCGGAGGAGCCTAAGTTTGTTAATATTTCAAGGAGTTTGACCATAGAGCAGAGAGTCGAATATACTAAGTTGCTGAGAGAGTTTGTTGATGTGTTTGCATGGACCTACGAAGATCTCTAGACATATGACACATCTGTCATTGAACACAAGATCCCATTGAAGGAAGAGGTTAAGTCATTTAGACAGAAGCTAAGACATATAAATCCCATGTTGTTGCCTGTCATGGAGAAAGAAGTAAAGAAGTTTTTGGAGGCCCAGGTCATCGTCCCCCTGAGATATTCCGAATGGGTGGCCAATTTGGTTCCGGTAAGGAATAAAAGCAGAGAAATCAGGCTTTGTGTCAACTTCAAGAACCCGAACAGGGGCTCAAAGAATGACAATTATCCCCTGCCAAAACATGGAACACATCTTGCAGAGGGTAACCGGTGCCTCTAGGATTTCCATGATCGATGGTTTTTCTGGCTATAATCATATATTAGTTATGCCTGAAGACAGAGAAAAGACAACCTTCACCACCCCTTGGGGCACATTCATGTATGCCAAAATTCCATTTGGTCTAATGAATGAAGGAGCGACATTTCAGCGAGCCATGGACATAGCCTTCATCGGGGAGAAAGATAAGTTTGTGGTGATCTATCTGGATGACATAACAGTCTTCTCAAGGTCGGATAAAGAGCATTGTTATCACCTGAGAAAAGTTTTCTCAAAATGTCAAAGGTTCGGCCTTTCTCTAAACCCCAAGAAGTCTTTATTTTCTATGGAGGAGGGGAAGCTATTAGGCCATATAGTATCAACAAAAGGAGTGAGGATTGATCCTAGCAGAGTGGAGGCAATTCGGACCTTGTCGCTTCCCAGGTCGAAGAAGGAAGTTCAAGACTTTTTGGGGAAGATTAATTTTCTAAGGAGATTCGTCTTGAATTTCTCTAAGATGGTGAAACACATCACAACCATGCTCAAGAAGGGAAATGAAGTGAAATGGACCGCTGAACCCAGGGAATATTTTATCCAAATAAAAAAAGCATTGACTGAGGCACCATTGTTGATCAGTCCTGACTATTCGAAAGATTTCCTAATTTTCTCTTTCGCCTCTTTTGATACAGTAGCAGTGGTATTGTTGCAGAGAAATGAGGAAGGGCGAGAGAAACCCATTGCCTTCTTCATCAAGGCATTAAGAGATGTAGAGGTCGGATATGAAATCATGGAGAAGCAGGCTATGCCTTAGTGAAAGATCTCAAAGCTTTCAGAGTCTATGTCTTGCACTCAAAGGTGATTGCATACGTCCCTTCAGCCTCTGTGAAAGCCATCCTTGTACA
>SNQJ01S0032054.1:57750-69356 GCA_010110895.2 Picea sitchensis
CATTGGCTCGATGTCCTTGGTATAAGGATGTCATATATTTTCTACAGGAGTTGCGGCCCCCAGATGGCCTGCAAAGAAACAAAGCAAGAGCTCTGAAGCTCAGGGAAGTCATGTACTGCCTTATTGATCAAATTTTATACTGGAAAGACCCCCTGGGGGTGCTTTTAAAATGCATGGATCCACAAGAGGCCGACAAGATCATGATCGAATTTCACAGTGGCCTGTGTGGAGGGCACCATTCCTGGAAGACTACATCCTACAAAATTCTAAGAGCTAGGTACTACTAGCCCACCTTCTTCGTCGATGTTCATAAAGGAGTTAGAGCCTGTATCTCATGCCAAATATTTCCAGGAAAACAACAGCGCAAGTCTCTACCTTTACAACCTGTAGTTGTTTCGGGACCTTTCCAACAATGGGGCCTAGATTTTATTGGAGAAATCCACCCGACATCCAGTGGGCAACACAGATGGATCCTGACCACCACGGATTTCTTTACTAAGTGAATTGAAGATATCCCCACCAGGAGCACTTCCCACAAGTTAATTATTGGATTCCTGGAAGACCTCATCGCAAGGTTCGGCTGCCCAAGGAGGATTGTTACTGATAACGTAGCCTCTTTCAAGGCTGAACCATTAGCCAAGTTCTGTGAACAGTTTGGGATCAATCTGATTCATTCCACACCATACTATCCGTAGGGAAATGGTTTAGCAGAGTCCTCGAACAAAATCCTAATAAGGATCATTAAAAGATTACTAGAGGACAACAAAAGAGCTTGGAACTCGAAGCTAAAATTCTCCCTATGGGCTGATCGGGTGACCACAAAGAGATCTATAGGAATCTCCCCTTTCCAGTTAGTTTACGGAGCTGAAGTTGTTTTCCCTTCTTAGTTGGCGATTCCCGTAGCGAAATTCTTCCAGGATTATCAAGAGGAGCCCAATGATATGATCAGAAGGATTCATCAGCTAGTAGAAGTCCAGCAAGCCAGAGAGAAAGGGACAGAATTCAGGATCATCAGCAAAGGATCAAGCAGGTTTTCGATAAGAAGGCCAAGAAGGAGTTGTTCCATATAGGAGACCTGGTGCTGAAATGGGATGCTCCTAAGCAAGATAAGGGCAAACACGGAAAATTTGAAGCCCTGTGGATCGACCCCTTCAAAATCTCTGAAGTCTTCTCAAATAACACATATCGACTACAATATTTGGAAGGCCAAGAAGTTTTCAACATCCCAGTAAATGGGCATTTTCTTAAAAAATGTTTTGTCTGAGCCTTCACTGGCTCCTATGTTTTGTAAATATTGTCCTTTCTGTTCTTCGTTTTTTACTTTTATTGTTTTGGCTTAGTAAATGACTCCATAGCCCAACAATAAGGTACTAGAACTACAAAATAAGTCCTTAGAGCATCACAGGGACGACTCTATCCCCCATGGAGCCTAATGCTAGCAACATTACTTGTCTTTGGCATCGGGATACATAGGTATGCAGGTTGCACGAGGAGCGCCCAAGCACAGCGCATAAAAGAAGTCATTTTCTAACTCAAAATCAAGCGAGCGGGCATTTCATTCTTCAACGGAAAGGATTCAATGACAGAGCAAAATAACGATTGATGGGTAATTGCAGATTAACTGAGTCGCGTCAAGTATAGTGCTAAAATTTTTAAGGAAGTCAACGGTCAGAATCCTTCAGAAGGCATTACCGAAGTTACGAGGGCCGTTGATCGCAAGAAGTTCAAGCGCAGTGTTATTTCTCGAGCTCTAGGTTCGTGAGTTCGAAGGGAGGACCTTATCCCTTTGGTTGTGCGAGATTTCAAGTTACGAAAAGTGTCCAGAGGAGGTCAACTGTCGTTGACCATCACGTCTCGGGAATTCGCGAAGGGAGAATACCAAATTCTGATACTCCAACTCGCGAGGTCACGAGTAGCGAGAGGCGCTAGTACTTGGGCCCTAGCCAATGGCTACATGTGGAGAGCGCTGACCAGAAAGGGAGCCCTACCCATATCGTCGTCTCGAGAAGCGGGAGTTGAAGAATAGGAAACAAGGGTCTCTGATTCACGAATAGAGAAATGAAAATCACTTTTAATGACGGGCCCACAGTATCGTTGAAAGTGTTCCGGGCCGTCCGATCAAAAGAAGGCTACGTGATGCGCGATTAAGTTCTATCATCCCTTCGTGCATCACGACCTCCAAGAGAAAGGATCAACCTCCTCCCAGCATCGAGGCACGAAGCGCCGAAAGCACCCAAAGGCAGGCCCACAGTATCAAGGAGCAATCTCAGCCATCCATCTAAAGGGGACACTTGGTGCGTGATTAGGCTCCCTGCCTTCTCGCTTATCATGATTTCAGGAAGCAAGGACTAGCTCCTTCCCATTTGTGAACACCAAGGGCGCCTTGGGGATAAGCGCATGGTCACATCCTGTGGTCACTTGTGAAAGAAAAGAGCCGCTTAGGAAGGGCCGAAGGCGTCGTGTATGTTCACAAAAGGAATTACTGCGATCTCCAGGTGCCATTTGATCTGACCTCGGTCCTGGTTGTCGCTTGGAGTAAATGAAGGTGAGGAAGGGAGGTTGAAACCTCTCCTCATTCAATAAATGCGAGGAATGGAGGGTCTGGCAAGCGGACTACTCGAGAGGGTCCTGTGTACCCATTTTTCCAGAAAAGCCATGCCGGGTTCTCGACTAGCCGGAGGAGGTCCGCACACGCTAACTCAACATTTACTGGTTCAACTACTCCTCCCCTGCAAAGGCCATGCGAATTTAATGAGACATTTGACGAAGGACTTCCGCCCGAAGATTGATTGAAGAGACGCTACGCCTTGAAGGGCAAGCACGCCTCTGTTAGGCAAATCTTCCCAAGTATATGTACTCAATTTTTTGCATTTTTGAGAGGGATCGATGGTAGAGTGAAGCTCCCGATTGTAAAGTTTTAACATCACTCTAGTTCTCTGGTTATGCATATGTATGTGGGATTTCTTGTTTTATGAAAGACATTCTTTATTACTCCATCTAATTTTCATCTTATGCTGAGAGAGTTCGTGAACGACTGATTCGTGTGAATTATTGCGATCATGTTATGATAAATGATTTATTGTTGCATTGTTGTATTATCTGGTGTTTTGCGTCTGAGCGTAAGAAGATCTTGCATTTAGATGTCTTCTTACACAGTTTGTTAGGAACCTGATGTTTATGACAGACCTTTGCATCTCTCTGATACAAGTCTCCCCCCTACTCACCCTTACTACAACTCACTGTCTGAAGTTATCTTAGACCTCACTTGCCCATGCATGCCTAGCTTAGTTTTGGAGTTGGAACCACATCGTTTTAGTTAACCTCCATTTGATCACCCCATTAAGAAAATTGTGACATAAACTGATGGGTGTCGGGCTCTGCTCCTACTGCAATCTAGGGGTGACTTCTGACGCTAACACTTTAGAGATGACCCCCCATAGAAATAATGACACTGCGGGGTCGAGACTCATAAACAACATGATGTTTCCACATATATGGCTTTCCCAAAAGAACATCACAGACATCCAGTGGGGAAACATCACATAATAAATCATCCTTGAAGGGTTGGGTGTCGTATGAATATCGACACTGTTGCATGACATGAAGATCTTGTCCATTGCGAAGCCCCCTGATATTTTATGGTTGTGGATGTGGTGTTGTTGATAATCTTAATTGTTTGACGACCTCTGTTAAGATGAGGTTCTTCTGGCTTCTGATATAAACAATAAAATGGAGCGGGGTCCCCTTCACCCACATCTGTGAATGAAAAAGGCACTCCCCCTCATCATGATCTATTAGTTCTTCTAGTTGAATTGATGTGGTCACGAAAATAGCAGTGGGGTGTGCATCGATGATCTGTCTTTTACCAATATTTCTCGAATCAGATTCTAAATCAAGGTTTGGATCCTTGTCTTTTATCTAGGCCACTAATGATTATTTTGAGCAACATTCATCGGTGTTATGCCAGGGGATTTTTTGGAAATCAAACCATTTTCCGGTGTCCTTCTTCACATTCCCTTGACCCTTTTTTTCTTATCGCTTAGACTAGTTTTCTAGAAGTTGTTTGTCAGGGCCGTATTTCTCATACTTTGGGTTTTGCAGAGTTGGAGATATGAACTCCTGTTTGTTTTGGTGCCTAAATTTATGGTGGATTTTAACATCATATCGATACGCAACACCAAGTGATGAGATATCCAGAAAATCCATTTCAGTTTGGATGTATCTGTGTAGAGCCCCATGGTATTTCAGAACCAAATGTCGCTTAGATTATTTGATACCCATCTTGGTGTGCAAGGTATAGAAGGTATTGGTGAACTCCAGAGCTATTTGGCCCCTCTCTTGTCGTAGGTCCATCTCATGTATTTGTCCTCATAGTTGCCGACATGGTAGTATTGTTCTGTTACCACATCCACAAAAATATTCCAAGTAGGCTCAGCCCCATATATTCCAGACTCCTTTGTGGAAGATTTCTCCCAGTCAGTTTCCCACAAATATTTGACACGGGGGAGAGATTTAAGGAGTGTGAATGTGATCTTTTCCCTATCGAAAAATTTATGAACACGGTAATAACCTTCTAGTATATTTAACCATTTGTCTAGGGCATTGACATCTATCTAACCTTTTAATACTGGAATATCAAAATTAACATGTACCTTGAAAGGAGAGGTTCTTCCAAAGTGGTTGTTTGATGAATATGTGCATGTTTCTATTGGAAGGCATTGAAGGGTGTGGGAAATATTCTCCATCATTCCATCCCTGTGTCACGTGAGAGCTTGCTCAACCAACATATTGATAGAATCGTATGCTCCGTCGCTTTTATTTTCTTCCACCCTCGAGGGTTTCTTGGGTATGTGAGAGATATTGTCCTTAAGAGAGAAAAGCTCGATACCCAACTTTATATACTCAGACCTCTTTGAGGACATGCACTAAAAAATGATCAAGAGTAGTTTTCTCTCATACCATTGATCCAGATTATTTTTGGCACGAAATGAGAGTGGAGATATATTAAAGAAATGCACAGAGATGTTGTGGATATCCAATAATATAACAAAAATGTATCGGATATGCAACCATAAACATAGAGATACAGTAATGCATGATTTCTATTGATGAAATAAATGTATAAAGACTATAAAAATATAGAGTGAAAGACTCGCTAGAATGGTGGCAGCTATCTCTAAGAAGAGATGTGACAGCTACTTACATTCGCAATAACATGGTTACGATGAGGCTCTAAAGGCAGTTTTACAATAAACAAGAATTTCAAAAACCCTATACATCCAAAAATCTAAGACTAGGAGATGAAGCGCCAAAATTCATGTGGGCCTCGTTTGGGTAATTTAGTACATCAACTTCCCGAGGTCGTAATTTTTGCATACGATCTCCGTTTTAGGCACACAATAGCCCATTGGAAAGGTTTCATCGAGGAGATTGATTTTGGGGGATAAGTTAGAGCCTTCAACTATCATTGAGAGTATTGATCTCGAAAAACCTTCATTTAGGCCCTCAAAATGGCCCTCGAAGTTAAAAACTGCTAAAAATAGTAAATTGCCAAAATTGCTAGAAAATTGTTTTGAGTGAGTTGGAAAAGGTGGGTGGCCACCGATATCCACCTATATCAATCCTCCCTCCTTAGGAAGGAATTTTCTCCATTGCATTGAGTTCCGAGGGGAGAGAGGGATGCGTTTGTTGAATCTGAATCTTGGTGAATTGTTTGCCTTCCTAGAGACGTCGCAATGCTTGGTTTGTGGAAGGTTGTCATGACCCTATTGTTGGAGGGGCTCAGTCAATTTAACAAGTGGACCTACATGAGAGGACTATATGAAGAATGAATAATTTCACTTTGTTGCAACCTTGTCGACCTTCTTTTGTTAGATAGAAGGTGCTTGGGGCGAGGTTTTAGTGGTTGCAATGTTCTTATCTTCACCTTTTGAATAGATTGTGAAGAAGTTGAATTTTGTAGTATGAGATACTGCCTTGAAACACTATTTAGGTGGAACAATATATGGAACTACCTCTGGTAATCTATAGAAATGACCCCCCAGAGAATTAATGACATTGCGGTGTCGAGACTCATAAACATCATGGCGTTTGCACATATATGTCTTTCCCAAGAGAAAATCACATACATCTAGTGGGCCAATATCACATAATACCTCATCCTTGAAGGGATGGATGTTGTATGAAAATCGACACTATTGGCTGACACACAGATCTCATCCTTGGCGAAGCCACCCAATGTTGTATGGTTGTTGTTGTGGTGTTGTAGACAATCCCAACTGTTTGACGAACTTTGTTGAGATGATGTTCTTATGGCTTCCACTATCAACAATAAATGAAATACGGTCCCCTTCACCCACATATGTGAATGAAAAAGGTGCTCCCCCTCTTCATGATTTGTTGGTTCTTCTAGTTGAATTGTTGTGGTCACGACAATAGCAGTGGGGTCTGCGTCGATGATCTATCTTTTACGAGTATTTTCAGAATTGGATTCTGAATTAGGGTTCGAATCCTTATCTTTGATATCGACCACCAATGACTATTTTGATCGACATTCATCGGTGTTGTGCCAGGGGATTTTATGGAAATCACACCATTTTCTGATATCCTTCTTCGTCTTCCCGTGACCCTTCTTTTCCTTTGGCTTAGATTGGTTTTCTAGAAGTTGTTTGTCAGGGCCGTGTTTCTCATACTTTGATTGTTGTAGATTTGGAGATCCAAACTCTCATTTATTTGGGTGCCTAAATTTCTGCTCGATTTTAACAGCATATCGATACACAACACCAAGTGATGAGATATCTAGATAATCCACTTTAGTTTGGATGTATCTGTGTAGAGCCCCGCGGTATTTCAGAACCAAATGTTGCTCAGAGTCTTTGATACCCAGCTTGGTGCGCAAAGTATGGAAGGTATTGGTGAACTCCAAAACTTTTTGGCCCCTCTCTTTCATTAGTGTGGTCCATCTGATGTACTGGTCCTCATAGTTGCCAACAGGGTAATAGTGTTCCTTTACCGCATCCACACAAAAAATCCCAATTGGGCTCGGCCCCATATTTTCGAGACTCCTTTGTGAAATCTTGCTCCAAGTAAGTTTCCCACCAATGTTTGACATGGGGAAGAGATTTAAGGAGTGTGAAGGTGATATTTTTCTAGTTGGAAAAATTATGAACATAGAAATAACCTTCTAGAATTTTTAACCATTTTTCTAGGGCATCCGCATCTATCTGACCTTCAAATACGAGAATATAAAAATTAACATGTACCTTGAAAGGAGAGGTGATTCCAAAGTGGTTGTTTGATGAATATGCGCCTCTTGTTATCGACGGGCGTTGAAGGATGTGGAAAAAATTCTCCATCATTTCGTCCCTCTGTCGTGTGAGAGCTTGCTCAAGCAACAAATTGATAGAATCGTCTGCTCCGTCATTTTTCTTTTCTTCCGCCATGGAGGGTTTCTTGGGCGTGAGAAAGAGATTGTATTCAAGAGAGACAATCTCGAGACTCAACTTTCTATACTCGGACCTTGTCGGGGACATGCACTGAAAAACAATCAAGAGTAGTCTACTATGATACCACTGATCTGGATTATTTTCGGCATGAAATGCGAGTGCAGATATAGTAAAGAAATGCACAAAGATGTCGTGGATATCCAATAATATAACAGAAATGTATCAGATATGAAACCATAAACACATAGATACAGTAATACATGATTTCTATTAATGAAAGAAATGTACGGAGACTGTAAAAATACAGAGTGAGAGACTTGCTAGAATGGTTGCAGCTTATCTCTGAGAAGAGATGTGACGATTACTTGCATTCATAAGAAGATGGTTACAATGAGGCTCTGAAGGTATTTTTACAATAAACAGGAATGTCAAAAACCATAGACGTCTAAAAACCTAACCCTAGGAGATGAAGCACCAAAATTCATGTGGGCCCTGTTTCGATAAGTTAGTACATCAACTTCTGAGTGTCGTAAGTTTTTCATACGATCTTTGTTTTAGGCGCACGATAGCCCATTGGAAAGGTATCGACGAGGATATTCATTTTGGGGGCTCAATCAGAGCCTTTGGTTATCATTAATGATCTTGACCTCGAAAAACCTTCATTTAGGCCCTCAAAATGACCCCGAAAGTTAAAAACTGTTGCAAATAGTAAATTGTCAAAATTGCCAGAAAATTGTTTTGAGCGAGTTGGAAAAGGTGGTGGCCATCGATATCCACCTGGATCACACTAATACTTGCGGAAAAAATATTTACAACAATCCTTCATGCGTGATGAATGCTACAACCCTCGGTTATTCCAATCTTCGATTTTACAATGTATTGTCAAAAGGACTTAAGCCACCTTATTCCAAAGAGTGAATTCCTTCATGGATCTCCTCCTTTCGATCATGTTCCTTTCCAATTGAGATTGGACCACCCTATCCTCTATTTACAACAACTCGATCTGGTCACAAATAAACTTAGGTTGACTCTCACCCATAGTCGACTTCATTGAACCCTTCAATTATTTAAACCTATATATGTGTAAATAAAAGATAATTCACAATCGCACAGGTTTAATTTACAATCCTATTATTCATAGATTCACACACATGCATGACCAATGAACAAGAAAATCAAACCAGAAAAGATACATAGTGAGGGGAGGCTTAACACAATAACTCCAATACCAATCTTTGTTACATAACAATTCCACACTTCATCTCTCCATTCCTATTCACTGCTCCAACCTGCTAACTCTTACATTATTCTGGCCTTGATTAGAAACTCAAACGATGGTTATATGCGCAATGAGGACGATTGATCTCAATCCACTAACTTCTAAGGATGGGGTCAAATTGTCTATTTTTAACAAATATCAAATCCAAGTCTAAAAATCTTAACCTCCATATTGACTCTATCTTCAATGTAATCAATTATGAGTCATGCATAATTGTGGGAAGTTACAAGAGTCCAACCTCCTTTGATTAAGGGAACCCACTCCCTTTAATCAATTTGAAGACCTGTTAGAGGTCAATTTTCAATCTTTGACCTATGATGGATGCTCCTGCATCAACATCTATGTGAATTGATGATTATTAGTAACATTCCATCATAAGGAAGAAAATGTTTTGTCATTAAAAAAAAAAATAGCTTAACTTTGACAAATCTATTATCTTGAATAACTCTCTTTTTATCTAGAAACTATAATTTTCTAAAAATGCAACACTCTTCAATTTGATACAAAATGCTTTGAAAAGAAATAAATCCCTTCCCGCATTTCAAATGTATTTATGGATTTCTCAATTTCTACACTTCACATTCTTCCACTTGCTAACACAATTTTAAATTACAACATTTTCACCTCTTCCCCACATGATAAGGGCATCGACTAGAACTTCATCAAACATGTATCCCCACCAAATTCGTTGACGCTGAATATTGGCGTTGTATTAAGTTTTACTGGATAGAAGAACGGCTTTAGTGCTGAGAAATTTCAATTTGCCTTTGATTATTTAACCAAATTCGTTGACGAAGAATATTAGCGTTGTATTAAGTTTTACTGGATAGAAGATAGAAGGACAGCTTTAGTGTTGAGAAATATCAATTTGCCTTTGATTATTTAATATCGGCCTTGTTTAACTATTCTAGGTTTTAATTTTTTTGGTTGTAATTCAGGGATATAAATTTTTATGAAACATGTATCCCCAAATTTGCCTTTGATTATTTAATATTGGCCTTGTTTAACTATTCTAGGTTTTAATTTTTTTTGGTTGTAATTCAGGGATATAAATTTTTATGAAACATGTATCCCCAAATTTGTTGATTAAGAATATTGGCCTTGTATTAAGTTTTATTGGATAAAAGATAGAAGGATGGATTTACTGCAAAAATATCAATTTGCTTTTGATTGATTTAATATCGTTCGTATTTAACTGTTATAAGTTTTAATTTTTTTGGTCATAATTCAAGGATATAAACCTATATGAAATCATTATTTTATGTTGTTAAAATTTATTTTTGAATGAAAAAATGGATTTGCATACTGAAAAACTCTTAAAGTACTAAGATTATATAAAAATAATCACTAAAATATATGAATTTAACAATTTCTCACCAGATTTCGAGTAGAGATCCCTAAAAAAGAATAAAAAAAAAACAACCAAATAAATATTGTTTTAATATCATTTTGATAGGTATGATGTTGTTTATTAATTATGATGCAAGGATGTGGATGGCATAGAATTAGTGATTCTTCTCCAATCATAAACGGCTCTCCGCGTCGTCGGGAAACTTAAGATAAGGAAAACGCGGGATAAGATGTGTTGCTTGCATGCTCAGTTGGCTACCCTTGGGATACGTGATGTGCAAAATAATGTTGGTCGGGCGACCACTGCTTAAAATTAAAATTAATTATGTCGAAAAGGCGTATACCTATTGATAATGGGTACATTTAATAGGTTTTTAGTGTTTAATCAATTTTGTATGGACAAGATTAAATATTGATGGAATATTCTTAGTCATCCCAATAAATCAATGGTTGTGATTTCAACCACTAACTTCCTCACTATTATAAAAAAATCCTTTTACATGTTTATTTTTTTACTTTTACTTCATCATATTTAAAATTTACTATAGTGACTAACTGATTGCCACGTCTAAATTATTAACAAAAATTAAAATTTTATTACAGAATCGTTTTTTATAGCAACGTTTAGTTTTCTGGGCCAGCCGAAACTCATCAGCCACTAGTTTGATGTAGGGTTCCCATTAACCCAATAAAGTGATGAACAGTGATGAACAGCGGTTAGAGTCACCGTGGCTCTTCATATATGGCGGATCCCCTGCAAAGCTCAGGCTCAGAATCCTGAAATTGCATTGAAATTCAACTCCGGCATTTCAAATCCTACGATTTCTCAGACAACGGGAAACCCAAACGTTTCTTCTCATTCGAATTTCGTTTGATGTGAGATCTGAACGAATTGTGCATTCTGTTTAATTTGTTGAAACTTTTCGGCCTTCACCAGCCATGAATTTCGTGGCTGTGCTAGTATGATACAACGATGCATCTCTATCTATCGATTGTATGGCTGAGAGGACTATAGGTTATCCCTACATGTGCGGCGCCCGCTGCCATTGTTTGACTCCATTCTTTTTATTCCAAGTCTGCCTTGGCTCTCTGTTAATTGTCTTCGTAAACATTATATAATCAAGCAATATGTAGGCAGATTTTAACATGTTTCTTCAGCCAAGGATTTGCTCTGCACTTGATACTAGCTGCTATTTTGTTTGTTATAAGATTTTGTTGTAATTTTTTCTAAACATGAGCAGGCGATTATGTCTACTAGTAGTTTCTGCATTTGCCTTAAGCGTTGTAATCTGCGACCTTCAAATGGTTGCAGACGCAGGTACAAGCGTTAATGAAACCATTCAAGGGTTTCTGGCTCCGCAGAACGAGGCAAGAAAACAAGTGGGAGTGCCTCCACTGAAATGGGATGCGAAGCTTACAGCTTATGCGCGAACTTACGCAAGATAAAGAAGGGGCGACTGCCTCCTCCAGCATTCAGATGGCCCCTTCGGAGAAAACATATTCTGGGGAAGTGGCAGACGTTGGAACCCTAC